>QDHC01003387.1:64566-75079 GCA_013186455.1 Papilio dardanus tibullus | reverse complement strand
CGTAAAAAAAAAAAAAAAGGCAGCGACACTTTTTTAAGCGAATCAAGGTGGCCGCTTGCTCGTTTGCCACTTTATAATATAAAAAAATACATATTTGCAAAATTTCATCAAGATCCGTTGAGCTGTTCTGGACATACCTTCAAACAAACATCTTTCCATCGTAACTCAAACATGTGTTGTTAATGCTTCATAATGCATTACTATTTATAATTTCAATACTCGTAAAAGTAGGATTTACTTTAAGGAAATATAATGAATTATGAAACACGTATGCTAGCGAAGCTGTTTCAATTAAACTTTGTTAGGGCTCCGTTGAACTGTGACGTCACGCAGCGACTGCCGAGAATTGTTCCCGCCGTCTCAGCGAGCAATTAATACTTACTTATGAATTTATTGAACCTTTGATATTATTTAGTTTAAAATCCATATTTATTTTAAACCCAGAGTAAACAGAGTCTACTTAAGTTTGGTAGTTCGTACTTTATGTCCTAAATAAATTAGATAAAGTCGAACTTGGATAAGCCAGATTCTAAGGGACCGCGATATTTTTGTCTGGGTTTAGAGGTTTCTCTCTGATCCGAGTTGCTCGCTTATGGAGGTAGCTCGTCAGGAACATAGAATGACTCTCGCTTGTAGAGGCTTCTCTCTTATTAATATTCGACTGTATTGACTTAAAAAAAATTATAAACGTAATTAGCATAGATTTTTTAAAATTATAGACTTTAACTTTAACATATAGCAATTTTCCTAATTTACTTGTAACTTGTAACAAATTAGATATATTTCCTTACACCGTTTTGTCCTTGACGTCTATGGTTGGGTGGTATGGTGGTAACATATAAAATTATATGCAATCTTTTAACATATAAAAGCCTCGAATATTACAATCCTGCGCTGCATGTAAATTCAACTAATAAGTTACAAGCTGCTTCGTAGAACGTGACGCAGTTAAGCCTTGTACGCACCAGGATAGTATTTTAGTCGAGGAGCAAGTAATTTAGTAAGCAAACGTGTCTGAACAGCAACATTTTTGTAGATATGATCGAAATCTAATCGACTAAAATACTATACTGGTGCGAACAAGTATGTATGTCAGTTTAACTTAAGTTGCACTTAAGATTTTCACAGTTCACTCTAATTTGTTGAAACACGCTCTTACATGTTGAAATATTTACACTCTAATATGTAGAAACACTTATTTCAATGAAAAACTTATACTTCATCAATTAAAAAGTGGATTTACGACTGAATACGGGAAGGAATTTCAAAGTAAGCGCCGTTTACAATCTGACAGTCGTCATCATTTGTACGGAATTTAGACGTTAAGTGTGGACTTATCATTTAAGGTTCATATTTTAGAGTCGAATATTAAAATCACTCTATTCATAAGATTAAAAGTTAGAAAAACATTCTCTTTAATTGTAAATTTTGATTAAATTACACTCTCACTAACATACTCGTACTTGTAGTTTGATTTTTAAAAAGGTTAAAGGTTCGCACCATGATGGGCTCCATTTTCCGCAACTCCACGAGTAGCGCGTATATTGCATACACATATCTTTGAATTTCTTCGCCGATATGTGCAGGTTTTTTTTTTTTATGGGCGGCGCAGCAGGTTGCAACACGATGTTTTCCTTCACCTAAAAATGTCGGGTAAGTATGTACATATGAAAATCGAAAAACATATTGGTACATGGCGGGATTCGAACTCCGGACCAGCAGTTTACAAGTCAAGAGCTAAACCCCTGAGCCGACGCTAAGTTTGATAATAAATAGTATTTAAATAAAGTGAATAAGGTCAGAATAAGATAAGTAATTTGAAATGTTAAAAGTTTATTATTGGAGCGAGCACTCAGGCAAATTGTTGAACATAATTTACATTAATCAGTTGTTTTACACATTTAGAAAATAACACGAAAAGATAAACTAATGGCGCCATTTAAAATCTAACTGGCGTCAAAATTAAACTAGGTATTTTTTTATATTATAAAAGTAGCAAACGAGCAAGCGGTCACCTGGATTCGCTGAAATAGTGAAGCGACCGCTGCCCATAGACATCTGCAATTGCAGATGCATTGCATACCCTTAATCTACGGAGGAGGAGACGCACAGCAAGAGGATAATAACTCATTCTATACGTCCCTCCTCCGCCATATTCCCGTAGAATTTGGAGTTTAAGCGTGGACTTAAAATGTAAGACTCTCTTACATTTTAGAGTGGGGTTTCAACATTCGGCCGTAAATATTGGAAATGTATAACACTACTTAAGTAAAAGCTTCTGAAAAAAACAAAATGATTTCACACTGACCGTTTGCTAGGGCCTGGTGGCCGCTAAGTTGGCTCAACGGATCTCTATGTTTACAAAGATACTGGTAGACCATTTTCAAGAAAAAACATAGTCTTTTTAAACTGTTTTTTTTAATTCAGTGCCGTCAATGTCGTGGGCAACAGGGGGTTACCCATAGTACAAGCGCAACAAAGCGATTTGATAGCGAACATCAATAATATATGGAACTGACAATGACGTTCGATATATAACACGTGACAAGCACACGGCTTATCAAATGTCATTGTCAGTTTCATACATTTCAGTCGAATCCATCAGTAATATCTACAATCGAAAGATACTTTAGGCAACCAACCGAGTATTTTAATAGATTCGGGTCATATGTAAAGTTTAGTTTTATTAGCAAACGTATAAAGCAAAAAATGTTTTATTTCAATTAAATACAGTCTCATTATGATTTATAATTCCTTATTTCTCTTGCTTGAGTTCCGCGCGCCGCCTTTGTAATGTCGCGGAACATTTTTACATTTCCCTCAGCTTTGGACATTATTCTTTATTAAACTTACAGTTTGAAACATTTGGTTAATTTCTAGTTTAAAATTGTTTCTCTTGGTTTTTATTAATAAAATGCTGTTTATTTAATTTATATTCTTGGTATTAGTTTAGTACGATATTAATATTTGATAAAATGCATATGAAAAAAAACATAAAATCTACGGTAACATTAAAGAGTACAGAAGAAAACTCAAAGAACCAAACTACTCTTAGCCCGCATTCACACGGGCGCTTTTTCAACGCGCGCTAAAAAAGCTTTCAGATAGAACAAATGCATTTGCATGTATTCAGACGGTGGCGGTTTTTAACCGACTTCCAACAGAAGGAGGTTATAAATCACATTTTGCATCGTTGTATTTTAAGCGCTGGTTGAACATAATAAGGTTGATTTTACAATGTTCGTAATGATGAGTGCGTCTATATGAATCAAGGCTTAAGCTCTCACTTTCAGTGACATACCTCCTAATAATATAGTACCCAAATATATATTATACTGTAGTTGGAACACTCGAAGCCTAAAAGTGAGGCATTTTCTTTGACCTCCGGAGGTCAAACGTAGGGAGATTTCCCCCAGTGTTAACCTCTAAAGTACATTTGCCGACATAAAAAGTCGACCAAATGTAACCTCTTTTCTCAAATTTACGTTTTATTTCATAGTATTTACTAAAGTTTAATATTGGAATTTTTAAAACGCTAATTAAAATTTTATAACAACCATATAACAAAAATAGTCTGTGTTAAAAATAGTTCAGAAAGCAGATGTTAACCTTGTTTTATACAGCCTCATACGTTGTCTCATACTTGCATATAACATATGTGTTATCTCTGTTCTATTAAAGTGATTGAAAGGGACGACATTATGTATTTCTACAAGTATGTTGACAATGGAAACGGACCGTAACTAAATAGTTTATAACATTTATTAACTTCGATAGCTTTATATAAGTTTATTATGTTAAAAATCAAGAAAAACGGTGTAAAATAATACGACGTCATTGATAATAAAATATGTAATGAAAATTTTCCATAAAAACAACAGACAAACGAAAAAGAATTAAAATTAAAAAGTATTAAATCTACACCAAAGAGGTTTCTTCTTGCCGGCCAGTGCCGAAACACATTTGTGTTTAGTATCATAGTAAAATCGTATCGTAAATGTACAAATAAGCATTTCCCGGGCTTTATATGACGAATATAAGTTTAAGATAGATCTTAAGTCGACGTTAATACCCGACTTCTATTGTATGTGAACAATTTGGGACAAATGAAACATAAACCATTTTATTCCGAAACGAGAATCAGCGTTATTACTGTTGTACTTTCTACGTTTGGTACTAGTACTTTCATAAAATTGATTCCAAAATACAAAACATCCTTGTTCCTGGTTTTTCTTATGATACATAATTTAATACAATGAGACTATCTTATTTGGTTCCGAGTGTCCTCCAGTATCGTATAATCGACAACTTATTGGTCCTCGTTTATCGCAGTACTTTATAAATTTTTTCGGAATAAGGGGGAAATATTGTAAATATTTTAGATCATATTAATCTATACTAATGTTATAAAGAGGAAAACTTTGCATTTATGTATGTATTGAAATAACTCAAGAACTACTGGGCAGATTTCAAAAATTCTTTCACCATTAGAAAGCTACATTGTCCCCGCTATATTTTTTAATTCCGCGCATACGGAGTCACGAGCATCAACTAGTCATCCACTCGCATATTGTTAAATGTATTTGCTTTTATTTATCGAAAGTTTTCATAATTATTTATTAACGATAAACTGAAATAATGTGACGCGAAAATTAATTAAAATGTAATTATTATAACAATTTAGCTTGCGTCAGAATCCATTCAGAAATTACTTTTATTATTATGAAATGGTTATAGTATCAAAATTAATAATGGAGGAACTACGGTTTCTTTTATTTTTTTAAATAGATGTACAGTAAGTACAAAGGAATCATATTCTTAAAGCCAAATATTGAAACGAATTTTAAACTATTACCCACTAACATTACAATAGAATACAACAAAATTATCTTAATTTACTTTAACTGTCGCCTTAAGTAAGCATTTAAGACGCTGTTAAATATCTTATTGACGTTTCTGTATTCGGCCATTAATTGAATAGGCACTAAAGTATACAACGAGAATCCCTCACGTTATAAATAAAGATAAAATAAATAAATTAAGTGATAATAAAACTTAACTAGTTACAAGTTTTTTGGGGTAAGAAGTTCTGAAGCCGAGTTCCGATCTAGTTTCGTGTTTGACGTCTACTTAACACGATTCTGAGTTTTCTTAATTAGTCTGTAAGTTCTTTGTTACGTCAAGTGTTACAACAAAGAACTTCTTAATTAATTATATCTAATACTATTACAATTGTCTGGAAAAGCATTAATCAATATTTATATTAAAAAACTCTGGTGGCTAGCGACTTCGTTGGCTGCAAACTAAAAATGTAACCGTTACTTGGGAATAATGTAGCTTTCTAACGGTGATAAATTATTTGAAATTAGTCGAATAGTTTTTGAGTTATTTCAATACATACGAAATAAAGAATATAAACATACAAAAACACAAATCTTTCGTCTTTATAATATAAGTTTATATTAAATCAGGTAATTGTGGAATTGTTTTTCATTTAGTACCCTAAAGTAGGTACTATTTAGCTTTAAGGAAGTTTGGGATAATGTTAAACCATTTCATTTTTTTCTTATTATTACGACAAAAAAGCTCTACAGGTTTATTTGTTTGGAATATATTAATTATAACTACGTTACTGTTAATAAATGAATCGCATTTCCTAATATTAAGATAGACGTAAAAATAAAAGGAGAAATCTTCGTAATATTGTTTTCTATTTGATCTCCAATAATTAAGGTCGTAAGCGGTACGTGTCTCGCGAACGGAGCTTCAAGAAAAGCGTTATTGGAAACAACAAGCACTCTGCTAATGGAACTCCCGTCGGCTAATTGCTCTGAATACGCTTAGCATAAATCAAGAGCGTTTAAACACATTACGCGAAAAGCGAAAGCGCTAAATTATAACTTGCCAAAAAGCAAACGTTTACTTAACAAGTAACAATGTATTTTGTTTAATTAATACGTAGCGGATTCGAACGGGCGCTTTTTAACAGCGGCGCTGTGTTTCGCTTAAAGCGGTTTAAAATGTCTCATGTTTCGTTGATCTTAAGGCTCAAAATGCAACGCGCTTAATATGGTGTCACGTTTTAAAAACGCTGCCGTACGCACAGATACATGAAGCATTTGTTTAACCTATTTTAATGCGCGTATAACACGCCCGTGTGAATTTAGTTTTAGTCTAGTAGGTAATGTACTTTTAATCGTATTTTTCCTTTATTTTATATTTTTTTGTAGATTGTTTCGCATAAAATTAATACAGCCTGTCTCAATCTGAAGCTTTTGAGTATTTTTAACAACCGATTATCTTATATGCTCTAAATATGCTGTCCAAAATGTAGGGCCCCATGTGTGGTGGGAGTCCTTGATAAGGGGGAACCCTTAGGTTCTAATACTGGGATTGAGTAAATTTCAAGATTCCCGTTTTGCTTAATCATCTTTAAAACTTAAATTTAGGCTGCATTCACACGAACGCTTTTTTAACGTCGGCGTTGTGGCTTTTTTAACTATGTAACTTGTAATATCACTCTTGTTTCGTTTGACCAGCGTTTAAAATGCAACACGCAATTGACTTTTAAAAGCGTCTCCGTGTGAACAGATACATGGAAATGCATTTATTCTATCTCAACGCTTTTTAAGCGCGCGTTGAAAAATCGCTCGTGTGAATGCGAGATCAATTAAAAAAGTACATATTAACTTTAATTTGATTCTTTCTATCTTGACCCTATTAATTTAATGATCAGTTGAAAAATCTATTGATATATTAGTCTAGACTCGAGACTGAAAAGTAATTTTTTTAACAAAGTTCTATAACAAATAGAAACATTCTAAGTGAACCGTTTAACCTTTAACTGTCTCAAGTTAAAAGGTCGAAATTGTAATTCTTAAAACATTTTAGACAAACTGAGACACGAGCAAATACCATTTAGAAAATAAATCTTGTGTTGTTCGGTCCAAAGACAAAAGGCTATGAAATAATGAGTACGGATTTGCATATAAAAATATTGTGAAAAAGTTAATTAACTTCATCATCACCAGATCACTATACGTCTCCACCGAGCTCGGAGCTTACCCTAAGGGGTGACTAGGCTATAGTCAACCACGCTGGCTCAGTGCGGATTGGTCGACTTCACACATATCTTTGAATTTCTTCGCCGATATGTGCAGGTTGCATCACTTTTTTGCATCACGTTAGAAAGCTACATTATCTCCGAGTAACATAGGCTATATTTTTTAATTCTAAGCAGACGAAGCCGAGATCAACCGCTAGTCAATAATATTTTCAAAACTCTTGAGTCTCAATTTCACTTGGACCACAATCCGAATTCCAGATGTGTTAAAGAAAAATTGTAACAATTTACTTGGGACGACCAACCCCTACAATGAATGGCTTAAATTTTTCGACCTCTCCGAGAATCTTTTTTTTTCAAAGCATCTTTGTAGTCTATTACATTTTTTAGACATTATTTAGAATACCGAATGTGAGTGACCTTAAGAAAATATTTTACATGCTTTTAATACCAAATTATCGATATCTAAGGCCCTTTGTACGAGGCCATGCACTCCGAGCTTAGTCTCTACTATTCTTACGCAATACAATCTTATTTCAGGAGGGTTTCCCAAAGTAAATCTTAATCTCGAGCATTTTTCTTTACACTATAATGAAACGAAATAGTTCTTATTTTAGTATATTTAAAACTAGCTGTTGTTCGCGACTTCGTCTACGTGGAGTTAAAAAATATTACCTGTTACTCGGGGATAATGAAGCTTTCTAATGGTGAAAGAATTTTTGAAATAGGCCCAGTAGTTTTCGAGTTATTTCAATACATACAAAAATATAAAAAATACAAATATCTTTATAATATTAGTATAATTGACTTTCAAAGCTGTGTTTAATGGCACCGTGGGTGTCTCAGAGGGTCGCAATTTACACCTGAAATTATTAATATCATCGCGTCTTCTGTTCTTACAAATGGCTGTCATAATTCAGCAGTTCGCCCAATGACGTCGCGTTGCGCAGATGTGTGCTAATTAACTTTTTGTGTAACTACCGACATACCAAAACCGATATAATTATGAATAAATGCACTTTTTGCGAAAAATTAATAAATAAAAGAGCCCCAGGAATCGAATGTAACATCNATTTACTTGGGACGACCAACCCCTACAATGAATGGCTTGAATTTTTCGACCTCTCCGAGAATCTTTTTTTTTTCAAAGCATCTTTGTAGTCTATTACATATTTTAGACATTATTTAGAATACCGAATGTGAGTGACCTTACGAAAATATTTTACATGCTTTTAATACCAAATTATCGATATCTAAGGCCCTTTGTAGGAGGCTATGCACCCCGAGCTTGGTCTCTACTATCCTTACGCAATACAATCTTATTTCACGAGGGTTCCCAAAGTAAATCTTAATCTCGAGTTTTTCTTTTATACGCTGTAATCAAAGGAAATAAGTCTTATTTCAGTATATTTAATACTAGCTGTTGTTCGCGACTTCGTCTACGTAGAATTAAAAAAATATAACCATTGTTACTCGGGGATAATGAAGCTTTCTAATGGCGAAAGAGTTTTTGAAATCGGCTCTGTAGTTTTTGAGTTATTTTAATACATACAAAAATAAAAAAGATGAAAAATAGAAAAATACAAAGATACAAAAATACAAAAATGAAAAAATACAAGAATACAAAAATACAAATATTTAGTCTTTATAATATTAGTATAGTTGACTTTCAAAGCTGTGTTTAATGGCACCGTGGGTGTCTCAGAGGGTCGCAATTTACACCTGAAATTATTAATATCATCGCGTCTTCTGTTCTTACAAATGGCTGTCATAATACCATTTGACTTTATACAGGATTCTCGCATCCAAATGTTCTTGGTATAAATAAAATATGAAAGACTTTTCTGTTCTATTTCTTTGGAAATACTTTACAAATCATAAAATTTGTTTCTTGTATTATAATTTGTAAGAGTAAACAGTAACTAGTCGTCAACCGCGATTCCGTAGGCGCGGAATTAAAAAAGGTAACCTATGTTTTCTTCCATACTATTTTCTACATCTTTGCAAAATTTAATCGACATCTGTTCAATCGTTTTGGAGATAATAAATCAAATATAAAAATAAATTATTGCTTAATAATTTATTTACAATTATATATTAAGAACTAAATTTATTTAATTACTTTCAACTTGGAGATTTTGGACATACTTTCAAACAAATATATCTATCTAAAATTTCGCTTTTATAATATAGCATTGTATGTTTTTCTATGACAACAACGCAGCGAGGATATTTTTAAAATACCATTCGTTTCCTTTGTACGAATAAAAGCAAATAATGTTTTGATTTATGTCACAAATATCCGAGCTTTGATGTGTTCAGCCGATAGGAAAAGGATTGGACGAATTGTGTTTGGTTCACATAAGCTTTGTTTTCTATTACATAACTTATTACGATTGTCACATTTTTTATTTTAATATTTATTATTCTTTTAAAACTATATTTTATTGAGATGACTAATATTTAAAAAAAATAAATACATTATTTACATAATGACGTTTTTTATCCAGAAAGTACTAGCAATAATTAGCGATTAAAAGTATTCTTTTTAACTTTGTCCCTTTTTATTTTTTATACCATGAAAGGATCATGGTCTTTCAGTAGACCACTGTTTTTGACTATAATAATAGCCTGAAGAGTTTTAATTAAAAAAGCTTAAACAATTTTATCTTAAAATTCTCCATTCGTGTAAGCTTGTATAACTTTAAAGATTAAGACAATTTATTTAATAAGTTTAAGCAAATCCTATTTAATATAATTAGCAACACATGACACAAGAAATTTATACTAATGAAGTCTTCAAGTTTCTTTTGACATTGAAATGTCACGCGTAATTACAACACTTCGAGTTAAAACAAGACTCAGAATAACGTAACAAAGTGGTAAGAAGACCGTGGGAGTTACCCAAAGTAAATTCGCTATAAAGCGAATCTATAGCGAACTTCAAAAATGTATGAAACTGACATTGACGTTCGATATCTCACACGTGACAATCACATGATTTTATCGAATGCCAGTTTCATACATTTTTGCACACATGACATACGTATAACGTAGTCTAAGGCATGTTTTGTCCCTCAACCGTATAAGCTATCACCACTTCTATACCTTTCTCTTTCTACGGTATAAATGTGTCACAGTCGCTGTCAGTTTAACATATGTCATGTCGGATCTGCTTCTTTTAATCTATGATTTTTGTAGATTCTGGTATCCAGATATAAAAGAACTCTAAAATCATTAACTAATAGTACAGCTAAAGTCTTCAAATTAATTAAACAACCCCTGCACGAATACATCCAATTTCAAAGAGTATCTCTGAATGAAATATTTGACGATATGCACGTTTAATTACCTAGCTGTTGCGCGTGACTTTGTCCGCGTGTAATTAAATAATAAACTCTATGTTACTCGCGGATAATGTAGCTTTCTAATGGTGAAAGAATTTTTGAA
>QDHC01003387.1:18267-28442 GCA_013186455.1 Papilio dardanus tibullus | reverse complement strand
ACACTCTTTTGTTCATCGANNNAGTAGTAAACAACTCGAAAGAATAATGTCTTAAGTAATGACGTAAACTCACAAAATTAGTCACTATACTTAACACTATAAAGACTATTTTCGGTTAGAACTTATTAAAATAATTTAGTTAAGAATTAATATTTATTTGACGCGTGTAGCCCGCAAGCCGGCTGCAAAGCAACTCCTAATTTAACATGCGCATTCAAAAATACTGTACTGTTTAAATTTTTTCCGTTTCCATTACGCGAAAAAAATGTAAATCCACCATCTGGTGCTCCAGTAATGTATATTTCTTATTTATTTTGCTCTTATTTTTGTCCAGGCGTGTGCCGTCGTTTAATTTCAAAGTAAATTTTGTTAAGTGAGTAATAATTTTCGAATAGTTTTGCTTCAATATTTTTATGACAATTTATTTTTTATTTTTTTTTATATTAAAAAGTGGCAAACGAGCAAGTGACCTTGATTCGCTGAAATAGCGAAGCGACCGCTGCCAATAGACACCTGCAATTGCAGATGCGTTGCCCACCCCTAATCTCCGGAGGAGGAGACGCACATCTAGAAGACAATTCCCCTTCCTATACGTCCCCTCCCCCGCCAAATCCACGTTCCCTTCCCATCATTTTCTTATAAGAAAAGGATAGGAAGGGGAAGTGGATAAAAATTAGGCCTCCGGCACTACACTCATCAGTCGAAACACGGAATTGCTTCCATTTCACGCCTGACTTCTGTGTGGTCGTGGTATTACACCGGGCGAGCCGGACAATTCGTGCTAAAATGTTAAAGCGGGCTCTACCACTGTAAACTTTATATAACTAAGTACACTACAGGGTTAACTTTGTATTTTTCTATTTTCATAGAATCTGATGTATTTAATAAAAAGATTCATAAGATTTTGTGGTTTCCGATTGCGACGTATTCGCGTATTTCTATATATTGTAAAAAGGTTAAATAAAATATTGAAAATGTCTATAAAAAGATTCTTACGATCCAATCAATTTAATGTCAAGTGTCAAATACATAAATAAATAAGTACTGAAAAGAAAATCCGTATTCAAATTAATGTAAATAACTTTTATTTATTAAGGTATATTGCTTAAAATTCTATTTGGTTATTTGTTGGATAAAAAGAAATTTGTTATGAAAGACGCCTATTTCATGAAAGAAGGTTTTTAATGAAAGCTTTTTAAAAACACCGAGTTACTACATATTCTATGAAAGCAATTTTAAATGGGAATAGAAACAACTATAGAAAAGAAAATTTCTCATCTACCCTCGCCTTGTAAATGCTTATTACTGTGAAAATGTGATGGATTTTACTTAGAATGTTGAATAAAATTTATTTTACCCTATATTTAGTTTATAAAGACCTCACTTACTGTAAATTTAAATATTTTAATTCATGAAATAAATGTTATAAAGTTTATTAGTAAATAATACAAAACACGCCAATCACGGCGCCAATCATGGCGCCAAACACGCCAGAGTTGCTGGAACCATAGCCACTATGATACTACTTGAATTTGGGTTTTAATTTCTAAAACACGAGGAAAATATGATAGTTACAATTTCAGATCATTAATAGCTAGGTAAATATTACCATAAACAATCATACTTCATAAGCTTAGGTGGATAGATTTTTGTTAGAAAATATCTCCAGAACGGCTTAACGAACCTCGATGAAAATTT
The DNA here is from genome assembly GCA_013186455.1 of Papilio dardanus tibullus. NCBI lineage: Eukaryota > Metazoa > Arthropoda > Insecta > Lepidoptera > Papilionidae > Papilio > Papilio dardanus. Next base: position 26,744 of record QDHC01003387.1, on the reverse strand, counting down.
ACACAGATGTAGAGCATAGTCTGGAATAACACATAGGCTAAGATTTATTTTTTAATTTCTACAGCTAGTATAAAGATAAATATTTTTGGTGTTGAATGTAGATATGTGGAGGTTAATTCCCCAAAGTGTGCGCCAGATTAATCTTAACCACGTGAAATTGGAAACTTAGCGAGTTGCCACTGAATATTTTGGCCGCGAAAACTTAAGAAACCCGTATAAATGTAAGTTTTGGATTAAATTTTTTTATTAAACTTATTAAATTTAATAAAAGAATTTATTAAATTTGTTTTTTATTAAAAAAATATATTTTAAACTGCTAAGTATGTTAGTTTAAACTGGATTGCGGTTAAAATATCGAAATAGTATGGATTCATCGAATTTGTGATTTTTATAATATGTTTTATTAACAAAATACAACAACACTATTCTCAGTTTAAAATGTACATTACGAATGCGCAGTTAAAACTGACGTGTGTTGGCAAAACTGAGAATCAAGAATAAATAATAATTTGCAACATTAATAGCCTAAGCCGGCTACAAACGTTCAGTATTTTAACTTTACAATTTGACTGTGCAGTTTAAATTACAGTTAAGTCAATTAAAACTGAGGTACACACGTCAATTTGACCTGCACAATCGATCTGTAAAGTTAAAATACCGATCGTTTGTAGCCCGCTTAAGCTATTAATGTTATAAATTATAATATATTCTTGATTTAATTTAATTTCACTAATTTAGTTCAAAATGATAAATAGAGTTAAGACGCTTGATATATTGTTATGACATAAATTTATCTGGATACATCCCGAAACTTTGCTAACAGACAGACACGTCGAAACTTGTTACATTTCAACAATTCATTTGACAAATTGTAAGCTAGTCTCATTTATACACTGTCCAAACATTTCGCCAACGTTTCGGTGAGAATTCAAATAATTTCATGTAAGTAATCTAAATTCATGTATATTCTATGATGAAAACAAATTTAACTAAGTTAACGCTATTTATTCAACTAGCTGGGGACAAGGACTTTATCTGCTCGGAATTAAATAAGTTGCCAATGTGTTTTTCCAGATTATGCTCTACATTTGTGAAAAACATAATCAAGATCCGTTTCATTACAAAGATACCTTTAAACAATTCAACCAACATTAAAACGTGAAGGAAAACATCGTGATGCAACCTCTACATATCGGCGAAGAAATTCAAAGATATGTGTATTCATGTAAAATACGCGCTACTCGTGGAGTTGCGGAAAATGGAGCCCATCATGAATCGAACAATCCATCCAAGCAAACTTTTGCATTAGTAATAATGGTAAGTAAGATTCATCGTGTATTTAAATGACCAAAATAGCAGCGTTAAGGCTTATTCAAGCTACAAAAACGGAGCCAACTGGGTGTACGCTTAATTAATTGTGTGCCTAATTATATAATAATAAAAAAAAATTAAAACCAAAATTATGTTAATCAAACAGATCAAAATATGATGGCAAAGCAAGATTCATTTTAGTCGAATCCTTTGTTAGCATTTCACGCTTACCCGAATTTTACGCTTACACGAATGTCGAAATTCACTAAGCTGTGAAATTTAACTATAACCATGAATTTATTTTTACTAAAATAGTATATATTTTTTTATATCGAATTCATAAAAAAATAGACGAGAGTACGTCTTCATACTTAGTAAATAATACGTTACCTATAAAATGTTAACGAGTGAACAAATTTCGTTAATTTACAAAAAACCGGACTAATGGCCTTTTGCACCTTAACAATTGCGTAACCCTTAACGCATTTTAAATGTCACTTAACACTACTTTCGTTTTCACCAACAGTTAAGTATCACTTTAGACTGCAAAGGATCCGTTAGATTTAGGGAGACCCTTAAGCCATAAAACACCTATCTAAAACTACTTTAGGGGTTGGTTGGTGAAAACGGGCATAATTCAACTGAAGGAAAAATGTTGCTTCATACAGATTCATGCTCTATATACAATAAGGTATTCTGATACTTGAAAATTGTTCCCTATTTTAATCTTACTTATGAATAATAGTAAGCGTGTTGTTATTATCTTGTTTCTTGTTACATTTTGGGATAAATTTTCTTTCAAACCCTCGACCTATCTCAGTCCCTTTGTCGGCACTTGTACGGACTTGAGAGTAAGTATCCGATTTACTAAGAACTTTAAATCTAACCGTGAGTTTACACTAGTGTAATATTTGTACATAAAACATATTATCGTCCTTTTCATTCCACTCATATTAAAATAACAACTACATAATTGCCAATTGTCCTAACATTAACTCATCTATACTAATATTATAAAGAGACAAACATTCTATTTTTATATATATTGAAATAACTCAAGAACTACTGGGCCGATTTCAAAAATTCTTTCACCATTAAAAAGCTACATTATCCCCGAGTAGCATATTTTAATTCCGCGGGAACGAAGTCGCAAACGACAGCTACTATTTAATAAATTAGAATGTATAAATCCGTCGATGTATTTTAACTTCAATTTAGTCATTATAAATGTTAGTCGACATATTTCTCACATATAAAGAACATAAAATATTCAACAAAGCTCACGAATCAATTAAGTCTATTTTCAGTAAAATGGAGTGCATAGTTTTGTACTATAAATTAATAATTGAAGCAAATATATCACTTGTTTAAATACACAGTGTTTTTAACCTGTTTGTGGACTATATACAATTATTTCGTGACCCCTTTACCATCTTGGATTACAAAAAAAGCCACCGGCACCTTACCTTGTATCCTCTGTATTTGTGGACTACCAAAGAAGTCACTGAAGTTCTTCAATTGTAGTAAGGTGCTTTATAAAGGATCTGGGCTATCCAAAGTATATGCACTTCGATAGAGAATATCAAAAATGTAAGGAGCTCACAATGGCGTTCGATATTTCACACTTGACAATGACTTATCGAATGTTATTGTGAGTTACATACATTTTCGTTCGCTATAGAATCCCTCCGCAGTGAATGTACAATACTTTGGTAGCCCTCGTGACCTCTTGTGAGCTTACTTACTAACTTTTTGATAATTACTGCTGCAAATTATTTGCAACAGTTCTTATTAACAAGTCAAAAACGAGCTAGTGACTAGAATAGCATTATTTAATACAAATATTTAGCAAAACTGCAAACCTAAATCGACCATTGCGTTAATTGCATTCAGTAATTCGCTATACATCAAGTTAATAATTGATATCACTGCTCTCCTGAGCGACTAATTACGGAATTTGAATAGATAATGTATGGCCATAGTATGTATCTAATTAACATAACGAGATTCAAGGATATGTTAAACGTGCAATTATTGTAATGTTGATATGCCCATTACTCTTTTGAAACATTTCGCATAATTCCCAAAGGCGTAAGAGCGTCGGGTAAATATGTACATATGAAAATCGAAAAACACATTGGTACATGGCGGGATTCGAACTCGGGACCTGCAGTTTACAAATCAAGAGCTAAACACCTGAGCCAGCGACGCTCCATTTTAATTAACCATTTCTATTATAAATCATAATAGATATGGTTAATTAAAATGTTGTTGAGAGGATATATGAATGCAGGTTAACGAAGAAGATTTATGATGCGAAAGTGAGTAGAAGCGTTAGACGGGGTCGCCCAAGGCGGACTTGTTCCGGTCAAATTGGGGAGTTGCTCAAGAAGGCCGGTATTAGGAGTACGCGTAACCGTCGTGTATGCGTAGATGTATGAATGTAGATGAAGCGAAAGAGGTGTGTCAGGATCGAGCCAAATGGAGGTCCATTGTCTCTGCCTACCCCTCTGGGTTACGGACGTGAGTTGTGTGCGTGTTAATTAAAATAATATTATTTACTAAAATGAATTACCTTTGTATCATTTGATTCGGTTTACCACGGCGCGGAAATAATATATTTAATTAAACTTGTTTAGGATTTATGCAACTAAAAGCAAATAATTAGTTAACGAAATAATAGTGTTATTGTTATTTTGTAATTTGCAGAAATAAATCCTTTGTTTTAACTATTGTATTATTTTTTATTTCCCATTTTACTATTTTATACTCTTGTGTAAAAACATAGGTTCATCATCATCATCAGCCTATCGACGTCCACTGCTGAACGTAGGCCTCCCCCAGCGATTGCCACAATGCCCGGACCTGTGCCGCCCGCATCCAGTGTACTCCCGTAAGCTTGACCATCATGGTCATCGGTCCATCTTGAGGGAGGCCCACCCACGCTGCGTCGACCTGTCCGTGGCCGCCATTTCAAGAGTTTTTGGCTTCATCAGCAAAAACATAGATTAATTACCACTAAGTTACAAGTAAATAATGTTGTAAATAAATTTAATTTTAACATTTTACTTGCAAGACAAAATGGACAATGGAACCCATGTACATAAGTATAACTTCAATTCTTTACTCTTTTTACTTTAGTGTGTTTATACTTAAACAAATCCGTTTTGCAAATGAAAGTTAATGTCAATGATTTTGGTTTGAGTGAGTGAAAAATTGATCAGTGGAGGCTGTGCGGACTCGGTTGCTCTGCGCACATATAAATAATTAATACGTTTATTTTTAACATACGATTTCAACACAATCCAATATCATTAATTATTTAAAATCCATATAACTTTATAAATATAAGTAAACTAGCTGTTGTTCGCGACGTTGCCCGCGCGGAAGTAAAAAATATATCCTATGTTACTCGGGGATAGCTTTCTAATGGTGAAAGAATTTTTGAAAGCGGCCCAGTAGTTCTTAAGTTATTTCAAGTCATGCAAAAATATAAAGTTTCTCTCTTTATAATATTAGTATAGATATACGAAAAAGTTTTTATTTTTCTCCTTATATTAAACTGAAAGATAATTTAATTTTAACCTGTCTTTTGTAATTATTTTGTACGACATATTTGTAGATCTCCTAATGAAAGAATAATTCATTAAAACACTAAAACTAATAAAGTAAATAGAATATATTTTTTTATAATTTTAAATACAATAAACTTTTGGATTTTGCTTGTTTTCCACATGAATGAATCTTTGATTGCAATTTTGTATTCAAACATTTATATAAATATGTTACTGACTTTCAACAAAGCGAATGATATTTATATTTTGACATGCAATTTATTTGTATCAATTATACTCTATAATTGTTATGTGTCAGCTTTTAAATTTTATTTGTTTTTCGATTAACAAATTACAATTTTTCGGTGCATTATTTTTTTTTAGTTATTTTCTGGATTTATCTCGCGTTTATATATTTCAATTGTCCACATATCACAAAACATTATATAAAATATAAATAATTTATTTCTAAATGTCATAAATACTAGAAAGAAAATCAAAAATAGTTATCTATACTAATATTATAAAGATAAACTTTGTATTTTTGTATGTATTGAAATAACTCAAGAACTACCGGGCCGATTTAATTCTTCCACCGTTCGAAAGCTACATTACCCGAGTAACATAGGCTATTTTTTAAAATTCCGCACCAACAATGTCCCGCATACAGCTAAGTAGTTACTTTATAATTACTATACTGGATGAGACTTTACATTTTATGTCATTTTAATTTTAATTAAAATATGAAATTTATCACAAAAAATGTATTTTAAAATTAAATAATATCAATTCAAGTGTAATAATATTTTAACAAAAATCCTTTCGTTACCATTTCATGCTTAAGCGGTTTTAATTTTACGCTTTTACGAATGTTTCAATTCAAACAACTCTTAAAACATTTTAACATAATGGAAATTTTAATCCTTTTTAAATGTAAAATGAAAGATTTTCTTATTACTTACTTTTTGTATTTGAATTTTTCGATTCTTTATTCGCAATCAAAAATAAATTTGAAAACCATTTTTTTTTAGTTATAAAAATAGAAAAAATCATTTGAAAATATTAACGAAAAATAAATAGTTTTTGTTATTTATCCATTGCATTTAATTACGTTTTCGAATATGTAAAAATAACTATGTCTAAGACACTCGTATAATTTTATATATTTACTTTCATTTCCTACAGAATTACATTTAACATTTTGTGAATAAAAAAGTATAGCAGGTGAACATTACGTGTCTTAAGATATTGACATAAATTGGAAGAGCGTAAAGTGAAGCGCAGACGAGCGAATGTGTAACAAAGGAAGATATTCCTTAAGACCCAGTCTTCCGTTACAACACTAAACTTATGTTCAACGCTAACTAGAATGCATCACTTAATACTCTACTTGGAAACTATTGATGTGTAATTTCCCAATATTTTTTCCGTCTAAGTTTTTTTTTATATTAATAAAGTAGCAAACGAGCAAGCGGCCACCGGGATTCACTGAAATAGCACAGCGACCCCTACTCATTGACATCTGCTATTTCAGATGCGGTGCCTACTCTAAGCTACGGACGAGAAAATGCACAGCAAGAGGATAGGTAAGTATGATGTAGGTGCATTCAAGAACAGACTGAAGGCATATACTCGTAAGTTAGCCCGTAGATTTCAGCAGGATCACCATGGTGGGAACGTCAAGCCTTTTTTGATAATAATAAAAAAGTAGATGACAACCGCGTCTCCGTCTGCGCAGATTTAAGAAAAAACATTGTAGCTTAAGTATGTGTTCTTCCAGAGTATCTGTGTAAAGTTTTATCGAGATCCGTCGAGCCGTTATGGAGATATGTACCTTGAAATAAACATCCGTCGATCGTAACTTTTGCATTTATAATATTAGTATAATGTGCTCAAATATTTACGAGCTTTTGTATAATTGGAAGCCAAATATATTTACTGCATTGTAAATCCGTCCGCTGACAGTCGAGCTTCAGTCGACAATGTCACTACAGTCGGCTTGCGGCCGTCTGAGGAATTCTTAATTTGTTACTAAATACATACGACTGATAGTAATAAAATTAACTCACGTACAAGCTTGTAAACTACATTATGTAGTTTGTAAACCACTTAATATATCTAAAGTTTGGTTTAGACCGATGTGTAGAGAGCCGATTCTACTTTTGTTCTGAACGGAATTATAAAATTTCTTTTCACATATTGACATATCGCTGAAGATAAATTATTGAAGTTATATTCTTTCATGATAAGGCTCTTTAAAATCTGACAACCTGAAGTACAGTCAAAGGCAAAAATATATGTCTAAAAAAGAAGTTGCACACTGGTTTAAGTGTACAATTTTATGCTTCTTTTCATAAATACGAGTACATAATATTGCACTTATTGCATACATATTTAACAGCCACAAAATGTGTACATATTTAGTAACTCTTAGCTATTTCCATATTTATGATATTGTTGATTACGTTATATGAGACTTTGTGGTGTCTTTTTGCCTTAGACTGTACATTTTTAATTAAATTGATTAAATTACATTTCATACTTTAGTATCATACAAAATTATTTCAATTCAATACGCGTAGATGCTATAAAAATAAAACAAAATTTTCACCGCAGCTGAAAATAAATGTTTACTACGTATCGGGTGTCAGGTAGTTTTTGTAATAAATCAAAATTTTATTTATTATAGGTAGATACGGCTCGCATCGAACGCTGAGCACCCTGTGAATGGTTACTAAATCAGACGGAATGGTGGCCTCAATTTTTATCGATATTTTTTTAATTGTGTACTAGAATATGTTTTTGTTAAATTGAAGTGAATATAATATCAAATTTTAGTTACTTTAATACAGTATACTAATATTATAAAGAGACAAACTTTGTATTTTTGTATGCATTGAAATAACTCAAGAACTACTGTGCTGATTTCAAAAATTCTTTCACCATTAGAAAGCTACATTGTCCCCGAGTAACATAGGCTATATTATTTAATTCCACGCGAAGTAAGTCGCGCACAACAACCAGTATATCATAAAAAAGATCAAAATTAAGGAGTTTTTGTTCTTCAGGGAAGGTGATATTGTATTTTGCTAGTTTTATAAAAACAGACATATTTATTTGTTCTGTTTTTGTTTTTATATTACGATAATACAAATTGTAAGTGAGACTATTCAGGTGTCATCTTATATGATTATCAATGAATTCTTTTTATTTTAATATTGCTTGTTTTATTTTATACAAGACTAGCGGTCGCCAGCGACTTCGTCCGCTTGAAGTTTAGAAATTCAAAACAAAGTTTTATATCTTATTTTAACCTTTATAAAATAAGTTTGAAGTATTAATACCTATACAAACCCATGTGCAAAATATAAAGCTTATAAGGCTTATACCTACACTGCGAAAAATATAGTTATGAACTTTGACCCCGCTTTTTCCCCCCAAAATAGAAATGTGTAAAATTCTTAAATGGCAAAGTTATTTATTCGTGTTGAAGAGCACTTATTCTTATTTTCATGCAATTTTGACAAAGGAATCACGCTGCTCCATACAAACTTTGGACCCCCATTTCGGACCCTTACAGGTTGAATTTCGTAAAATTCTGTCTCAGGGCCG
>QDHC01003381.1:154692-166663 GCA_013186455.1 Papilio dardanus tibullus | reverse complement strand
ATACCACATCACTAGTCATGTCGAATTGACATCTGTCCTATCCGCATTCTCCCAGCGGCCGGACTATAAATGTTAAATGATAAAACCATAGAAAGAGAACGATATAGAACTGGCTATAGCGGAACGGTTGAGGGACAAAAAATGCCTTAGACTACGTCATAGGTATGAAAATGAATAAAGTTTTTTAGCAAACTGTTATACATAGAAGAAGTTTTCAGCGTCCTCGCACTAGGAGCAGCCTGTATGGCGAAGACCTGATCGTAAGATTAAACAATGTTTTCGTTAGCCAGCAACAGGTTAAATATTCAAATAGGATCAATTAAAAGTTCAAGTGTCATATGTTGTTTGTGCATCACATTACGGTTTAAATCAATAATATCATATTTAAGCCTTTGCCTGGACGCCTGGACGTAAGAAAAAATAGTTTACCGAAAATACGCTCGGAGCGCCACAATACTATATGCAACTTGACTATATGATATGATACGTCACATTTGCTTGGGTCTTATTCCTGGACCCAAGCAAACAAAATCGTGTACGGAGAAAGGGACCAAAGATCTATGTGACTGTCTTTATCACGTTACGTATATTTCGTATAAATGTGTCTCAGTCGCTGTTAGTATGACATATGGATGTGTCACTGCTTCTTTTAATCTATGTGGCCAAAGGACTTCGTTATCCGATGCATAAAATAAAAAAAAAATTACCATTTCATCAAAATCAATACCTATCTCGACGTATCTCGAGATTTTGATTTGTTTTAGGACTTGAATAATTTAATCAAACGATTATGTCTGAAAGGAAGGAAATTTGGACTGGTGAACGAAAAAATATAGGTAAAATATTTTTTTATTATGTTTATGTATGAATTGTACTTACAAATATTGCTATTCTGCAGAAAACCCTAGTGCGCACTAGTCATAAAAATGGATGTCGCTATTCATTGATTACAGATTTTCACATTGATTACATGATTCCGATGACTTCAATATTTGACGTAGCGGCCTATGACTATCTTCATGGAATTATTACCGACGGTCAGGTAAACATTAATACTCTTTATTGTATAATGTTATTGATTTTTAGCCATGAATTTGTGCTTAAAGCTTTCTATATCATAAAACCAAAGATATATTATACTGTAGATGGAACACTCGAAGCCTAAAAGTGAGGCATTTTCTTTGACCTCCGGAGGTCAAACGTAAGGAGATTTCCCTTAGTGTTAACCTCTAAATTACTTTTGCCGACATAAAAAGTCGACCGAATGTAACCTCTTTTCTCAAATTTAAATTTTATTTCATAGTATTTACTAAAGGTTAATATTGTAATTAATAGAGACACTTTAAAACGCTAATTAAAAATGTATGACAACCATAAAACAAAAATAGTCTTTGTTAAAAATTGTTTGGATTTAAATTGTTTTAAATAAAATAATAATAATTAAAAACGATAATTAACGTTTTAATGGATGTTTTATTTAATTCTACTGTTTATTTTAAAAATTAAAAAAAATCGCACAATTTCCCAAACTTGGGAAATTTTTTCATGATACTGGCAAGTTTTTTTTTTAATAATTTCTTTCTTGGCACGCTTTTTAACGTCAAATTAGTATGGAGTGCTCCCTCTATGTGTAATATCTCTTTACATAAAACATTAAATTCTAATTATTTTATGTTTTCTCTATATACTGCTGCTTGAGTTGGATAAAGTTATTGAAAAATGATCTTATTAGTGCTTAAAGAACCGTTTGAGACTTAATGCCCTTTGTTACGAGTAGTAGCATTATAAAAATTGTGTTGTTACAGGAAAATCAAGCCCAAAGAGAAAGGATGTTTAGAAATGATATGGCCAAGTATGCAAAACTTAAATCTCTGGTTGCAGAACTCGACAGGTCTTTAAATGAGAACAATCGAAAAAGTAATACCATATTTTATCTATCTCTGGGTTAAATTTCATCTAGATCTGTTTATCTCTTTTGATCTTACCTAATAACAATCATCTATCCAAACTTTAGGATTTATTAAAGTAGTAAGATATATTAATCTATACAATTACCATATTTTTGCAGATGTAATGGACCTCACGTCGTTAAGAAAGCAAATTGAAAATATAAATGATGAAACGTATGAGGCGGAAGGCACTGATGTCCCCATGGACAGCCACTCTAAACAAATTTTGATGCGTTTTTTTGGCGTACTCGGGTTTGATACCCGCGGTGTTGAAATCTAATATTTTTTTTTCGTAATTTATGTCGGGAGTTGTAATCTTCTCGCGTAAATATTTATTTTAAGTTATAAACTGTATCTTTATTGAATTATAAACTTAGTTTGAAGTAGATTATAATCTTTGGTATTATTGTTACACTTTTTTCCCGCTGATATTGTAAAGCTAACGAAATTGATAAATAAAATGTATTGTCGGCTTGGACTATTAATGCACTACGTTTACCTTAATACCTTGTTAACAACGCCATCTAGTAGAGTAAGTTACAAATAATTACATAAATGACCAATCAGTGTCGCCATATTCTGTCTGTTGAATTTTTGAATCTTTGTAATAGATGGCATTACTGATAGGTATTTTGGCGGATTTCTAATATAATTTTAAACAAAAATGTCGGTAATTTGGCGACAATAGCTATTCCAGTAATGTCAAAATTTCACGATCGCACAAATGCAAACTAACATTTGGCTCCATATCTCGTCCCGTTAACGTTAGCCCCAGTATTAACCGCCTCTATTCGCTTTTTTTCTTTCTTTTATCTAGAGTTAGACTATAATTCTACAATACTCCGCAACTCTGCAATCTAGGATTTGCTTCGTTTTTTAAGACTTAAAACTTCAGCGATAATGAAAATTCTACTACCTAATCATTGAAAGTTCAATCGCATTTTAATTAGTAGGTGACATGGTAATTAGTAGGTAAAAAGGGTATAGGTTCGACCCATGATCAGCTCCATTTTGCGCAACTCCACGACTAGCGCGTATTTTGCTAATCAGTAGGTAATGTCTTTATGAAATAAAACACGGTGTCGGTATATTTTTATGTTTTTATAACAAGTATTAGTTACAATAAAACTTTACAAGTTCCTTTTGTACAAGTAGCGGAGTAATCTCCGAGTATTGAAACTCAAATGCTTTTCGGATAATGGTGGCATTAACGTGGATAGTGCTTTAGAATGATTTAGGTTGTTGTACTATTCCCCAGGGAGCTGTCCATCCGTGCATCCCGTGTCGCCACTCGCCAACTCTCCAACTCTATACAAACAAGCGAACACGCAGAATCCTCTCTACTACATCAGTGGAACAACCAATCGAATATCTATTCTACAATTGCTTATATTAAATACTTTTGAGCATATAATAAAATGTGTCCAACTAATATTTCCTCATTTAAAAACATTCAAAATGTATAACATATTGATTCACATTTAACTCTTGTTCGATGACGACGCGCAAACATTCTCTAAACCAATAACAATGCATTTTCATATCCCATTATAACATAATTATTGTAGTTACATAGTAGTACGTATACAGCATAAAACATTCAATATATTAACTAGCTGATGGTGGGACCACACGCTACAAATACTGTTCCTATTTACTTTAGAATGTTGTATAATATGTCTCGTTAACTTATAACCTAACTAATATTTTATAGAGGCGTTGATTCCACAGCTATCTGTTATATTATGACAGTCTTTAACTATACGGATTATTAATTAGAGTATATCTTATAAATTCAGAATTTTGCAAGTACAGACTTTAAAGATTGATTAATATTTAATACTGAGTTACATTAAAAAAAAGAATTTATCATTAAGATTTTCTATGGCCGAAGACTTAAATGTTTATTTTGAGAAATGTAAAGAAATAAGAGAAGAGACTACAAAACTCATGAGATATGTACCTACCTAGGTATTTCTTTAGATGGTATTTTTTGAAAAATAAACTAAGCAAGTAACATAAAGGAAATTTTATTACATCAACAAAATTATGGCATACTCGTAAATAGGATGTGTCGTTCCTAGAAATGTGTGCTTGGTCTTTGTAAATTCATGATAATGAAGTATTGAAATGAAAGAGGAATAATTGAATGTTTTTTATAGAATAGTAACAAAATTGGATATGATAAAGATCTTTATGTTAATTTAGACTAACGATGTTGTAGAAAGTATGTTATATTATTTTATTGTATTATTTTATGTTAAGTCGTTTAATTGACATGAAAATGACATCTTAAATATATTGCAATGCCATTATTATGCGTTACGGTAATCTATAAAATGTTATTTATAAAACTTGGCTAACTTTATAACAACAATTAGTTCCAACATGTAACAATGAAGTGGCGACGGTGGCAGCACAACTGTGGGCTTGTCGCCGTCCCCTGACCTTCTCCCTATAGGCAATAGGTCCCTAAGTGAGGACAGAGCGAGAACTTGGAATGAAGCAATATCTAGCTGAAGTAGTCAGAATTAAACTATTTGCTTATATCGTACTTACTAGGAATGTCAGACGAGTGATTAAGAAACTAATTGTTTGTTTTTAATTTGTATGATCGTAAAGGGTAGTAGGTAATAAGTGGCAGTAAGTAAAGTAAGGACAAAGTTGAGAGTTGTAGGTGAAGCGAAGGAGGCGGCGAGCGGCGCAGCAGCCGGGCGCGTCACATTAGGCCGTGCTTGTGCGACACGAGCGACACAAGCGACGCGCGCACCCTACACACCACAGTACACCACAGAGCCACAACTTATTATTGAATTGAGCATTTGTCGGATGCACGGACGAACAGATCGGAACAACCCTGTACTATCTACTGAACCCTAACTAAGAAATAATGAAACGTTTCTTTTCTAGGGGCGTATAAGATTAAAAGCTTTACATTATTAAAAGTCTTCACAAATTGTATAACTTATCGTAATCTAAACCTTTTCATCAAATAAAAAGATAATATATCTGTTTATTATGTCTTATAGCTACAAAATAATATGTTATAAACTATTTTCAAACGTAACTGGAACAAAATATGTATTACAGATGTGATAATTGTGTAAAATTTGTCTAATATTTTTAATGAACACATATACATTTACACGAACACGCCCATGTATATGCGATACAATCAATTCCCGCGACTGCAATTAAACTGTAGCTGTCCAATAATAGTTACAATAATATAATTATTTATTTATAATAATAACTTATACTTTAATTACACTTATTTCGGTCATTTTAGATATGACATCAATTTATTAGATAATAGATATAACAATAATCATGAGTAAAAGGAGAATAAAACCATTCATAAAATAATATAATTATGTATAAAAACCAACATTATAATAGTCACAGCATAATACATACTCTTTACGTTTGTCCGTGACAGTAAATGAGCCATTGTGTCGTGTCGTGTCGTATGTGACGAACACGTAAGTGCAGTGCGAATACGCACTCCTATATCCGGATCTCGTGCTCGGCAGACGATCGTCATTACAGCAAAGCGTGAAAGCTGACAGCGGAAAGCCCTAATAGAGGTAGGAACTATGGGCAAATATGATATTCAGGGTTCCCAATATTGCGAAAATCAACACCCTAACTACGTTATTATAGCATAGCTAGGTTTGTTATATATGTCACTCCTTTGACCATGACTATTTATTATGTTTCCTCGGCAAACAGACGCTTGTGGTATATTATTGCCAGACTACTTGGAAGGTGGTCAATAAACACTAACTTTGATTGAAATGTATTGCCAAGTATATTACGATATTGCTGAAAACTATTAGGTACCCCATTACTAAAAAATCGTCTTACATTTAAAGCTGTCTACTGAAAATGTCTCACTTTGTCCGAACTCATGTCAGTCTGCCGAGCACGGGATCTCGATCTATCGTACTCGCCGTTACGTACATATTTAAGTACGTACTTAAGTACTGGCAAATGACCCGTGCGTTAGAACACAACCCGCACCACGCACACATTCTCCACAGTCATTGCACCCTAGTATTTTATTTGATAAAAATCTACTTTTATTTTTATCATAGAATATATAGAATCATCCTCTTCACCATCGAATACTTACCAGATAACTTTTATATATATCTAAAGCTAGAATCATTCAACGGCCCGTTCACAAACGGTGTACACACGACTCTCATCCCCCCAACTTCCAATTCTATTAATTTTGTTCAGTTAATTCTTACATTTTTTTAATAAAATTTCATGAAGACCTAATTAAAATGGGTACAAGAAACCAATGGCACTTTACACGGTACCTAGGCATTTCATAAATTATGTCATAAAATGACAGACTAAAGATCCTATATATGTAAATTTTACGCCGTGACTTATAATTAAGTTTCGTTATAATACCTAATCACATCGATTTAGAACATTTGTTGTGTGGTAGTGATAGAGCGGCCCACGGCTTGGCGCTTGAGTCCATGAAACAAGAAGTTGGCGGCGGCCTTGATGGGGGCGACCAGCGGCGCCGGCGCACGCGCAGCTATCTCCCATTGTCAGACGTTGCCGGGCGTGGGGAAGCGCGGCGGCGGCAGC
Organism: Papilio dardanus tibullus; assembly: GCA_013186455.1. Taxonomy (NCBI): domain Eukaryota; kingdom Metazoa; phylum Arthropoda; class Insecta; order Lepidoptera; family Papilionidae; genus Papilio; species Papilio dardanus. The sequence continues at coordinate 160,103 of QDHC01003381.1, read as the reverse complement.
GGCGGCGGCGGCCGCGCGCCCTCCCCCGCACCCGACGACTGCTCCGACACTACACAAATACAAGCTGCACTTACATTAACTGTTCCTATCTACCAACATCATAACTCTACGTCTACGTTCATACTATCTATAGCTATCTATACTACGAGTACCTAGCCTTTATACACTCTGTTTTATCAGGAAACTACTCTTTTAATTGTCTATAAGCATAAAGCAACTACTTCAATATTTCTCTTGTAAGTAAGACTAGAGACGCCCCGGAATTACTGAATAGTCCTCATGACTCAAGAACCTTTAGGCAGTAAATATCTTAAAGCTTTGATTACATCTTCTGGTCATACAACGGAAATCAGTAAATTATGTGGCGATAACCGTAATCGGAATTTCGGAATCACCACACTTTTGTTACAACAAACGAATATTATTAGTTTTGTTTTTAATAAAGCTCTCGACCTATTACCAAAACAATAACATTCAAGTAAATTTCATTTCATCTTTTTTGACTGTGGTAATGTGATTGAAGGCCAACTCAATGTTTAACAATTTTATTATACCATTTAATTATTAGGATTGCTTTTCACAAATAACTAAGCCAAATGACGTGTCGTCGATCACGAAGGCGGCAGTCTTCAGTTTACTGAGCTGAAACATCTTGGTATCTTCGACTATTGTTTTTCGTTTTAAAAAAGCTTTTCTATAAACAGCTGTGTCAATACTTTCCTTCTATTGTCGTTTGTTTTTAGACGCAGGCTTAAATAGAGTGCCCACTTTTCAATATTAAAGTTTATATAGCAAACAATAAGTTATTTTTCGTATTTAAAATATTAGCGAGACGCATACATTAAATGAATTAATAAAGCAAAGCATTGGATAATAAGTCGGGCACAAATACAGTGTGACAAGGTAAAAAAATGTTCTTATGATAATGATCGGATTGGGTTGCTTAACTTAGCCGTTACACATAAAGCGCGTGGTACAATAATTAATCTACAAATATGTTTTACAATAGAGGAAGTGAAGTACAACTACATACACACTTTTCTGTTTTTATAGGTAAAAGGAGTTATGCGTTCATTTTTAGATTGATAACATTTGATTTATCGAAATGGTTTTAATAAATATTAATCAATTGTGCCTGAAGAAATTATTTGATTAAGTAATGCAAATAGTGACAGAAAAAGTCTTTTATGTATCCTTATTGGAGGCTTATTCGTTTTCCCCTTGAGCATAGTGGTGTAGCGCGGATTGCGCTCCGCCTAAACATTCCTAAGAGTGTTCCCACATTAAAAAATCCCCCTTAAGGAACCAACGTTGTTACCATTTCTATTATGGATTTGATGTAATTATAATTGTGTAATGGTTATTATATTTTGATTATTTATATTAGTAGGTATAAGATAGCCGAGTGTATAAGGAAGGGTTTTCGCAATTCGTAATTTAAGTGCTGGATGCGAACAATCGGTGTCTGCAGAATGACGCCCCGTATACAAAATGTGGTAGACTACTGGGTTTGGTATTAATGTGGTGTCGGGGTGGCGTGGTGTGGCGTGGTGTGGCGTGGTGTGGCGTGGTGGGGCGGGATGTGATGTGGTGAGGCGTGGTGTCACTCACGTGAGTCGTGTTTCTCGTCGTGGGGCGCGGGCGGCGGCGGCGGCGGCAACTGCTGCTCGAGCGCGTTCACGCAATTCATCATGCTCCCATAAAGCCGGCTGTCCCGAAAACTGTCCCTGGACACACCACCACATCGTCACCGACCACACAGCTCGTTGCGGTTCGCTTCCTTTATTTACATCGAAAGCCCGCACTCCCATTTCATTACCATTTTAATATTATTTTTATTGATGTTGTGGTAGATTGAAAACATTTCTTTGTTTTTGTGCAACTAAGTAGGTATTTTAAGTTTTAACTGATATCTTTCATGAAAATCTGTTTCGGGGGGTTATTATAATATCCCCGCAATATATATTGTCACTGTAATGAGTATTGTAAAGACAACAAGTATTTTGTTAAGAGACGATGGCTGTCGATCAGAGACTTGTGTATTTGGGAGAACAGTTCGGAGGTGCTTGGCGTGCCGGTGGCGGGTCGTCTCGGCGGCGGCGCGGCGCCGGCAGGCAGTGCCGTGGGGTATGCGGTGTTGTTACATGGCGATGGTCGTGTTCGGCAGATGTAGGAATCACAAGTGGAAATGATCAAGACAGAAAAAAAAAATTTAAAACGTCAAAGCTTTTGCTCACCTGCCATTAGAGTTGCGGAACAGTGCCAAAATCTCTTCGAAGGTCTTGTTTTTTGTTTCAGGAACTTTTTTATACGTAAATATCCAAAAAATTGCAAGGAATACGCTAAAAGGCAGGAATGTATAATTTTCCAGAAGAGCCTGTAAAAGAAGTATTTTTTATACAAATGTTACTTTAAGATGTTTCTGTTTTTAAATGTAGTAAATGGAGCTACAACTTGCGACAGAGAACATACTCGTAGTTATATAAACGTTTTGTACCTTCATGCTTGGAAAACCGATTCCGACGACAAAATTGGCCATCCAATTAACTAAGACGGCAATAGCCATCGCGCTGGGTCGCGGGCCCTGGGAGAAGAGCTCGGCGGTTATGAGCCAGGGAATGGAGCCCGGCCCCACAGCAAAGAACACGACGAAGCTGAGGGTGGACACCACCGACAGGTAGCTCATCCAGTCTATCATCTCCTGCACATACCCGAAGAACTCCTATCAGGGAGTAGTAATGATGCTCTTTCCCGTTGCCGACCGGATAAGAAATAAACCACAAACATAAATGCACGTCACGCGTCTATCGGTTTTGTGTTAACATGTCTGTTCGCAGAAATTATCCTTCGCTTGGATGTTGTCCACCGTCTCTGCTAATGTACGGCATTGCGACTAAACACCCTGACTCCATTTATATAGGGCTTTCTGGAATCACCCATACAATCCTAATTCAAATTCTTACGCAGAAATGCCGATTTAACTCAAATAAAATACTTGTGTAACAGGCACTCAAAACTAGTAATCATACTCTGCTCTCTATACTAGTTACATTTATATAAAGTAAAATCGTAGCAGTTTCAGCCAAAGAAGATTAGTATTCTGATATGAACGTCATTAGCAGACACAGTGTCCTGAACACCTTTGTTTTATCTGAATGCGTTTGCTATAGTGAGAAGTGCTACGTCTGCTTTTGAGCAGTGTTGTGTAAAAAAACTTCGCTTTATTTCAAAGGCGTGCGTCAGAGCTTCACGTGGGGCTATCGAATTGGTCTCGTCATTACTTCGTGTGATGAACAGAAAATGTGTTTGGTGCTTTGTGACTGATGTGCCTTACATTTATATTTGTCATTTTATTTCTTTTTATTGTTACTTTCCTACCGGGACTCCGGCTTCGGAAACAGGAAAGTCGCAAAGAGGGGGGGGGGGCAACTAGCGGTAAGCAAAAGCAAATCAAAGTGAAGTAGTGAACGGGTAAAACACAAAACATAAAGGCTCCATGCAAGATAATTGGACCGCAGATTTATTAACAAGTCATAATTAAAGCTTTTGAAAGCAAACTGTAACTAAAAGATGAATTGATAAACACAATTATCACATCAAAAAATTGATATAAGTTTAAACAATGTACAAAATCTAACATTATAATTAAATTAATTTAAAGCGTATGATGAAGGGGCTAGAAATGTTCCTGTAGTCTCATTTAATTTTAAAATAAAATTAAGTACATAATTGAAAGAGAATTTGAATAAATGAGATAGATGTCGAGCACACAATCATTTTTAACAATGTGAAAATAACGAACAAAGCGGTAAAAAGCGTGCTTAAGCAAATAGTTAATTGTAGAACAATCAGTTTCGTGTTCCGCGCATCGTTGGTACGGAACAAACAAAAGCAAACAACGCGCGGATGCCACGAAATGGAGCACACAGTGGCCGGTTCCTTCCGGTGTCAACAATTGATTTCCGACTGTAATTAATTAAAGCCTTTTAGTGTAAAAAAGGAAGGAACGAACCATTAAAAATACCATAAATTCTCACCACAATGTTAAATGTACGTATGTACTTTTTTAATTAAGTAAAGCGTACTAAGCTTGTTAAAGACTAGAAACTATACAAACGGTATGATCCTAAAATGCTTTCTGTCAAATAACTTTTGGGAATTTTTTATTCAAACTTTATGTCTGCTAGGAATTTAACAAAATAAAGGAGATCAACTTTTGAACTATCGGTATATTACTTTGCGACTACATCATCAAAATTTGCTTACTCAAAGTAGAAGTTTTAAAACAAATATACTTATTAGTTTGTATTTCGTCTTTAATATAACCGACCCATTGAGACGTCATGTCAATATTTTGACATGGGGTCCTGTCTCAATAAACTTTCCAACTCGTGGCAACAGTTTTTGTTCAGAAATTGACGGGTTAAGTATTCCATTTGAATTAATAACAAGGATATTACTGTTACATATTTTATAAGCAAGTCAATATAAAAAGTTTTAATATTATTCGTTGTTTACAAGACCATTCGATCCTGAATGTAATATTTCAGAAAAACATGAAAGTTTTGTGTTTAAATATTTAGAGTATTCTTTTTGATCATCGCCTTTCTTATATAAGACACACCTTTATAAGGAAAGAGATGGTAATGAATATGGAGAAGATGAACATTCCTCCGAGGCCGTAGAGATGCAGGGTGCGGCGGCCCGTGCGGTCCATCAGGGGCAGGGAGACGAGCGTCATGCCGACCATGATCGCACCGATGCCCATCGTCGCGAATTTTGCCGACTCCTCCGTAAGGCCCGAGGACGTGAAGAGGGAAGTTGAATAATAGAATACCTGCCGGAAACTTATCAGTTATCCTCTTCATCTATTAATAAGTATCTAAAAGTTCTCAATGAACTTATGAACTTAAACAAAGTTTGTATTCCAACTATTCGTAATAGTCAATCTTAATCTCCTTGTATCCTTAGGGAGATATTTTTCCTATAAACACTAGTTGAAAATCTCACCGCATTAATTCCGCTCAGTTGTTGGGAGAGTTGCATGACAACGCCGATGAGCAAGGGGGCCCGCAGCGTGGGGGAGCAGAGAAGTTCCCGCATCGATATTGAGGCTTCCGCCTGCTGCGCTCGCTCCTCCGCCCGCATCTCTTCAATATCCTCTTCCACCTGGAAGCAATTCTGACTCAATATACGCGTCCGCTCCATTTTCAATGTAATTCTTATTTTTATTTTCAATTTTAGAACCAAGTTGTTTCTCTACCATAAATAGATTGTATTATTTGAAAGACAAAGTAAGAAAGTTAAAGATATAAGTACATAGTAACTAATTGGTACGCTTATAAAATCAAATTTCAATAAATAATTTGAACTGGCAAATTAATTGTCGTACCTGATTGCTGGCACGCAAT
>QDHC01003381.1:137203-154599 GCA_013186455.1 Papilio dardanus tibullus | reverse complement strand
CACTCGTACGATAGATGCTCCGACCGAGTCAAAGATCTTGTAAACTTTACTTTAACTTTCTCGTAATATTTCCTACCAACTTTAGTTTTACAACTAAAATGTTATATAAAAATGACATATGAATTATCTAGAACTTATTGATAAATTCAATATGCACAGATACTTTTGTATAAAAAGAAATAAATAGGTAAGTACTTGTACATTATCTCATCTATTTCTTTCAGTGCCGTTTAGTTTTAAAAAAATCTCGTTACTAGGCCATTCAAATCCTTCAATTTTAAATCTTCTGTTCCCTATTACTTTTGATGTCTTTCTTCTCTCTTTATCCTTTTAATTTTACTAACAATTACCTAACTAAATAATATAGTTACCGCTTTTTACAAAAATGTTTTCAAGTGGGTAGTGGGAAGTTCAATATAAAATCTATAATCATCGCGCGACGAGAATATTCGCTACTGGCTAGTGTGTATTCGTGTCGAAAAGCACAATTCACACATGCGGCGTTCCCGCATTACCAAAACTATTTACCATATACCGCGACCTGTTACGATTTCAATTATTCCAAATAGACCGTAAATGGATTAGAGAGTCGAGCTCTAAAAATATCACACAAATATCTGTATATTTCATTATAGCTGTTATTATAATAACCCAGAAATAAAGTCCAAGGCAAGAAAAATTTTGATTTTTTAAAATCATCAAAACTGTTTTTATTACTATACTAAACTATTGTTGCTCACTATACTTACTTAACGAAAGACAGTTAAATTGAAATAGTATTAATGTAATACTGCTCAGTGCAATGCGACTGTACTTATACTTTTGTGTTTAATGTGGTATCATGTCTCACCGAGCAGTATGGGCCAGCCGTCGTCGGTGCCGAGGATCTGCTCGATGCCCAGCACCTGCGAGAGGAGCAGGCCCACGGTGACCGCCAGCTGGTTGACGGTGCCCAGTCCGCCGCGCAGGTTCAGGGGAGCTATCTCCGATATGTACATTGGCACTAGTGACGTGTTCAGTCCTGCACAACACACATCAGTGCACCATTCATCACCACATAAAAAAATATAAGCCGAAAGAATAAAATGACAAAAATAAAGAACCATTTTCTCTCCATTTGCATTTTATAATAATAAGAAGGTAAATCGAGGCAACAACAGGCTTACGTCGCGTCGCTCTTAAAAATACGATATTTTATAAAATCCCTTTGAAACGGATTTTTCTAAAGAATCTTACTCGAGATAAAGTTTTATTTTTAGCTGCAAAACTCCCTTTCGAAGAACAATGTTTCCGCGATTTTCAATATCGCGGCAACACATTATTGTATAGGTATGCAATTTAAAATGAAAATTGCTGCGGGCATCTGGCCGCAATATAATCTGTTCTATAAATGGTGTGTTTTATAAGTAAAAGGTCAGCGAAACAAGGAAATTAATTTCTTTTTGTTTTTTACGTCAACATAGAATTTTCAAAGAAAATTGAGTCACATTTGAATTGATGAGTTGCCTCGTAACCGCTCAACGCAATCGCCATGGTATTGGTTAACATGGCTCAAATTAATCCTGCGGTTAGAATTCACTCGGTGTCTATTAATTTAACGCCGCTGGAGGCCGTCGCTTGTCACAAAGTTATTACGTCGGAGCGTGCAGCATACATCGGTTCAAACTTCCCCTTGTACTCCTTTGTGTGTCAAAGTTATTGTTAGCCTGGAGTAGTTACCGCAATTGACGCCTATTATGAATCTTCCGAAGAACAGCATTTCGTAACAGTGAGAGATTTTGGTGAAACCCATGAGACTTGCGCCGCTGATGCCGAGGATGTTATTGAGCAGTAGACCTCCCTTCCTGTTTTGAACATAATAAATACTCAATTGATAAATAAAGAAACAATAGTTTAGTGAGATTATTAGTGATGTTAATTACCTTCCGAATCTGTTTGCAATCATTCCGCCAGAGAAGCCGCCGAGCATGCCGCCGATAGCAAAGATGCTAACCGCTATCGAATACAGAGTGTTCACAGCATCGTCTTGTATGTCCTTGCCGTAGCGGTCCTTGTACACGTCTTTCATGAAGTTCTCGATGTTCTGAAGACAAACCAGCTGTTTAGTTCGATAGATAAGCAAACATAGTGGACGCATATCTTCTATACAGTTTTAGCACCGTTCTTTTGTTCACATGTATATTAACGCCCTTTATAGAAAATAGAATTGAATATGTCAGTGTTTAATAATAAAACCATATCTATATTATTTGAAAAGAAATGTAGTGATGATTATGTGAGTCTCACTCTGCCGGGAGCGTTGATAACACCGGTGTTGTAGCCAAACTGCAGCATGCCGAGGACCGCCGCTAAGATGGCGTACGACAAGAAAAACGTGAGACCCTGAAACAATATGAATTAATCAAACATCTAGTTGTCTGTTTCCATTGCTGAAACGCATATTTTTAATTAATAAAGGTCCGTTAAATTTATTTTAAAATATTAAGTATTAATTCTTCAATCCAATTACCCTCGTACAGTTTTTACTTGAAACGGAACGCCAGGCGAAACAGCAATTATTTTAATACTCGAACAATATATTTATATTTATAAACGACGAGTCTTTACGATTAAAACGAATAATCTGAGCATGCGTTGCCCAAAGATTTTCCATTTGAAATACCACAAATATTACGCAAATATTTTTCAATAAACTTAGCATACATGAAAATCTCATTTGATTGAGACGTAAAATATTGTAATTTACAAATACGCGGTTCTATCCTGTTTAACGTTTATTATGGCACGTTGCTGGTCGAGCCGGCCTGTTCGGAAATGGGCCATGTTACAGCAGGTACCACTTACTAAGCTGACCTGTTCGAGTAGCCTCAGCTTTCTCCTCTGGGAGTGCTCCTCCAACCTATCGACATACTCCCGCAGCTCCTCGATCTCTTCCTTGACTTGCTGCACCGTGTCCAACTCCTGCTTGATGGCTACCATATCGCGCTTAACCTAGAACATTTTCACTTATTAGTACGGACTTTCTCATAATTTTAAATAAATACCCCCGCTGATTTCTAGTAGACAATGTCGTATAGTAGATGCGACAAAAAATATTACTTTGTTTTTCTAACACTTAGGTGCTTAAGTTAACCTAACCTAGACCCTAAAACCAAGCGCCCCCTGGGTGGATGGTACCGCCCACTATAAGAAACTATGTTGCGCAGATTTAATATACAGTTTTAATCGTAATGAAAAATCATCGTAAGGTTATGAAAATTTTATTAAAAGTGAGAGAAAAATGTATGTTATAATTTTATTTAGAGTAATGAGGGCAGCTAGCAACCGCGTAGGGCAATTATTGCATAGCTGTGAACTCTACGTAGCTACGGAGTCTACGAAGATACGAGAATGTTATTTTATGATATTTTCACTAAGTTCTGAACGTTACAGGTTATTTGTGTTCTTAACGCCCTCTCGTCAATGGTTCCATTTCGTTATAAGGACCTTAAACTTTTTCATTTAAATACACGCACAAACGACTAAGTAACGAAACGTCGTATTTCGTACATATTGGTTTATTCACATTATTTTTAAGCTCCAGTAATAAGAAGTTATTAATAACTCACTGTTAATAATAATAGTTTAAAAGCTGAATATTCAAATCATAAATTCGTTGATAGTTGCTAAGATGTCTTTCAATTAAACTGCATGCTGCTGAAATTATGCCAAGCTGCTTAGGTAGAAGTTTGCTTTCTATATTCTCCCGCCGGCAAACTAATTTCACTGGGGTTAATGCTTGTAGTTATGTATTTCCTTTTGAGATCGACAGCGTATTAAAAGCTTACTGAAGTTCGGGGCTAAGTCTAGGGTTTCATAAATTTACAGAACTAAATGTAAATCAATGTTGAAATTCACGGTTTTGCTTTGAGAAAAAATATATAATATTATGTTACACTGTATGGCATACTAGCCCGGTCTGTGCCAGGATGGGAAGACCCTTAAAGAAGGCCCCGTAAACCTTAACGTGGGTAGTCTACGGCTACCAGATGTGGGTGAAAGGCGATGTTTGCGTGGGATTGCGTTACCTCTGACACCTCGCTCTGACATGATTCGACGCTCTTGGTGAGCTCCTGCAGCTGGGTGCGGATCTCGCAGAGCGCGACCGTCGTCTCCAGCTGCCGGTCGCCGCGCTGTAGCTCGTCCAGCTTCGCCGACAGATTCATGCTCATCACGCCTACCTGTCTCTGAAGGCTGACAACACAACGCACCGATGTTAACACACGTAATAAACAATACTACTTAATTTAATATAAGTTTATTCTTGTTAATATATATATTTATACAAACATTAGAATGTCTGTATGTAATAGTAAGAAAAATATATTTTATACAAATGTAACTTGTAACCAAAAAACAATCTTTTAAACTTTCTCTGTCTGATGAACCCCGTGCAATAGCCGGTTAACAAATGTTCCTTGTGACCATGGCATGTAAGCTTGGGAAAGCTTGTGTAAGATATGGTTTACTATACTCCGGCCGCTGAGAGATTGCGGATGTGACAGGTCGTGTTCGAACGGGCGACGTAACTTCAAACTAGTGGTAAAATTACGGCAGAATTTTAAATCTCTTTTAGTAACCTTAATAACGAGTTATAACATTAAAAAAATAATAATTATGCCAACTTACAATATACATATTTATTTTGAGCTAAAATTATTAACGAACAAATATGAAAACAATAACTTTTAAAAGTCGAACCACGTCAAACTGTTCACTGTTTGTGACATTCACCAACAGTCGCCTCTCACTTTTCTTGTCGTCTTGCGCGCATAGATTACGTTTAAAATGACATATTTCATAACTTATATACATTTTCCAGATAAAATATAGTGTTTCCTATAGAAAATAACAAAACAAATAGCAGTTACTAAATACTAGTTATTAATGTATTTATACCACATCACTAGTCATGTCGAATTGACATCTGTCCTATCCGCAAACTCCCAGCGGCCGCACTATAAGAGTACAATATTCAAACGCTTGCGGATCACAGAATCGGCTGTCCGTACCGTTAAGCATTAGACTATTGACGCTTCTAAACTATGCTTAACTAGACTATAAACTAAAAATTAAAAAAATAAGGAACTTAATTATCCCGGAAATAATAAGAATCGAAAATCAATCCTAACATTAAAACTACAAGAGGTAAGAGGAAAACAATCACTGTAACATATCCTTAAAAAGATAACACTTCTAGCAGGAGCACAGAAATAGCGAACATTTCAAATGGCTCCGCCCGCCATGTTCACCGTCGAGTTATTCGTAGTTTGCTGAATTTAAACTACGAAAGCGCTGTCTGTTGTCTATTTTTATCCGATGTTGGTTTTCACATACGACTGTTTAACGTATCTATATTTACAACGTATATATAGATACGTTAAACACGTATATATATACGTACGTATATATATATACTAATATACGAATATCGCGTTTGTAATTGAAATCAAGTAGATTCAATTCCTAAAGTATGTATATAATCATGTGAATTCTTTAAAATTCAAGGCCTACGAAACGTTCAATTGTTATCGATTCAGTGTTTGTACCGCCAGCAAACCTCGTTATATAAGAAAATGTGTAAAAACTACTTCGAATAAGACTTATATTACAGGTAACTGAGATAGTTATGTAATTTTGGCGAATTAATTAAAACATATAGTTCCTTTTTAAATTATATTAGTAATTTTTATATATAAAAAAGATTGCGATCACTAACAAAAGTTACATTACTTACATTTAAAAAAATATTGTTTTCGCTCTTAGGTGAAGGAAAACATCGTGAAGCAACCTGCACATATCGGCGAAGAAATTCGAAGATATGTGTATTCACACAAAATGCACGCTAGTCGTGGAGTTGCGGAAAATGGAGCCCATCATAGGTCGAAACCTTTAACCTTTCTTTTTAATGTGTCATCTATGATCCTACGATACTATGTAGAAGCTAACTAACCGAATGTTTCCATTGCCGTAATACATGTACTTAAAGTATTGTCATTGTACATGGAAATGCATTTAGAAATGTTTTTTTAGCGCACGTGAGAATGCAGCCTAAAACTTAACAACTTGGTAGTCCAGATCTATAAATCAAAGTGCTACATCTGTTACAAAAGAAAACGTCTAAATCTTCACAAATATACGTAGATTTTATTCATTTCACATACGTTATATGAGCTGTGTTTTTTATTTAAAATAATTGCCTTTAAAAGCAACTTTTCATCGTAATTACGGAGCGATTGTATAAAATGTAACAAAAGCAAGACTCGCTCCGCAACTGATACGTTCGGACCGTCAATTGTTTTCAGGTAATTCGCTAATGAACATTTCGAAATTGATACTTTAATTAATTCGACGAACGCCTTCTTTGTTACGCAATGTTTTGCCATTATATTATTTTCAGCTCAAATATATAGTTGATGTGTTGAAAATCATTTATCATAATTTCAGAAATCGGATCCATCGTAATAATAACCGCAAAATGAATAAATATTAAATAGTATCTGAGTTAAAATTTAATTCACAATTCATATTCTGTTTACAATTGGAATACGATAATTGATATAATTTTGATATATTTTAATTCAATGTAAATTCTATATCATTTGGGTTACTAACGATTTTGTTACATGTTTTGCGCCATATAAATTCTTCTCAGGAGTGCGAAACATTTTATTATGTGGACATTTATTAAGATGGAATGTTTTAAGGGGACACAGTGGGAGGATGTCGCCAGAGTGCGGACCGCGCACTACATTACAAATGGGTCGCCACTTGTGTTCCTTACTGACAGACTTCAGCTACGTTTTGCTTCAACTCTTATTAATACAATACACTTTAGTTAAATTAATTCTAACGAATGTATTCAATGACAGTTTAACTAGGGCTCCCACAGAATATGTTTCTGAAAGGTTAATTCATCCATGTTTAATATATAGTTATACATTATTAAATTATTATTCTGTTTTGACGAGATAATCAAAATTAAATAAAGTGTTAAGAATTGCAATAAGAAATAATGTTGTTCTGCGACCAGGTCGTAGCAAACAAAACTATTTGCTTTGCAAATACTAATAGTACTTAAGTATTTTAATGAAAGAAATATTATGTAAATTATAATAACATATTTTTAATCTTCGATGATAAACATCGTTAGTATATTTTCTTTATATTTCATTTAATAAGCCCTTTGGATGGTACTTTTATAAATGATACCTGTATCGAAATAAAATCTATCTAATTGGAAGCGAACAGAAGAGCATACTTGACTTAAACTGTTTATTGATTCTAAGAAATATTGAAATAAAACGCTCTAACGAAACGTTACGAGAACTTAAGCCTCTTACTTCAAACGAAGAAGAATTTCGCTCGATATTTTATTTTCTTTAAATAAAAGATTACACTTTTCCCATTTATTTCTATTTGAACGTTGTTTTTCTCTTATCGTAGTTAAGAAACACGACTTTATACGCGTTTCTAATTATTTTTATATACAAAACACGTAGTTTATATTGCTATAGATACATTTAATGTAGCTTCAAATTGATCTCCACTGTGGTGGAACGGTCGACCTCAAACAGGTTGAAAAAAACCATAAGTCGTTTTCATTTGAAAGGTTTTAAGGTGTGATGACTAAATGCATTTTATACAGTGTAGGGATCGGATGTGGTGTGGACTACGCGTGTTAAGTTGCTTCACCAATTAACAAGGTAATCTTACATATTAACTTTGTGATGTTTTAACGAATCGGAGGTATGGGACGTTTAAGTTCTACGACAAACAATATTTAATAAGGTCACACACATGCAAGCGCCCTACCTAATATGGATAGGTACATCCTGTACTTTGGACGTTACAATGTATTTTATGTATTTTTGTTATATGAATAGTACGATTATAAGCTAATACGATGTGCTCGACTTATTGTCAATGCAGAACACAGTAATGTCATGGCCATCGATACTAATGTACGCACTCGTACGGTGGTTCTATGGTCCGATGTTATGAAGTAAGGGAAAGTGAGTGATGATAGGCGACGCAAATCGCATCAATAAAATATCTGCAATAATAGATATTTACGATGCCAAGCCAAGGTGGAAAAAAATATTTAATAGACACATCAACACACAGAATTTCATGAAACGCGAATGCAATGAAGCCAATAGTACAGGCGGAAAGCTAATGTTGTTCGATAAGTCGCTAGGGTCACACGTACCTAAGTAGAAGTTCCCTGAGTGTCGCCTCGTCCTCCTCCGTCGGCGCATATCGTGTCAGCTTGCCGCCGGCCTCCCGGGCCACATGTTCAGGTACCACTGTATCAAAACTCCTTGTTTATTCTCCTATCACAGCTGCCAACACCCACCAACGACCAATAAACCTAACCTGAGAATTCCAGTACCATATCTACTGCTAAATAATCATCCTACAACTAACCTGGCCACTGGAAATGCTATAAAATAATACTTAAATCCAATTTAAATTACTTGTACATGTACCCTCTTTATCGTAATACCTAATTCAATATTTAAAAGGGGTTATTGCAAACCTATTAATTATTAATGAAGCGTTATAAACTTTCTCCCAAGCGACTTTTGAATTGCACCTAATTTAATTCAAAATTTAATGATGCATTTGAGGTAAATGAAAACTGCTTATTGCACCGATTTGATTCTAACAATGTCATGAACCCGTACGCATAACATCGAACCAAAGTGATTACCGTAGCGACAATCAGCGGCAATGACCACGAAAAACCGATTTGTTAATAATTTAGAAAAAAGTTTTACTTTAGTTGTGCTATTTTTGTCCGAAGTAAAAATATACCTTATTTAACTATAATAATGAATATCCTAAAACTTAAAGTTAGATAAAATATCTTTTCCAATCATAGTGGCTACTGAAACTTATTAGTTACCTAAGTACTAGAGATTTAAAAATAAAAATTAGGATATTTTATGTTACCAATGTAAAGCAATAAAATTATGTATGATAATATGCTTGTATTGTTGTTAAGAACAGCTTTAATCAAGTGACTATGTGCACTCGTATACTATACACACGGTTATTTTTTTATTACCAGAAAAAATTGAGTTATCTAAAACTGATCATATTTAAGAAATAAAAAAGAAAAAAAACAGTATCTAAAAAGTTATCTGTTATCCAAAAAAAAAGTTTCCGCGCATTCCATTCATAAAAAGTCGCAATAAAAAGTTACCCTCTCCCCGCCCGCCCACTTCACCTCACTCACTCAACACTCACTTCACCTTCACTTGGATTTTTAAGGTTTTAATTTGTTATTAACTTTATCATTGTTGAGTAAAAAAATGACTATATATTTAACATCTTCGTATGTTCTACAATATCACATTATTTTTCTGGTAAATAAAAAAATCGTGTACAAGTAATAAAAGACACGGAAAATCTATAATTGTTTTAAAGTGTCACGGTAATTAAAATTACGACATGATATTTCCACTTAATGCAGGTCACTTGGAAATACGAAAATCGTTGTCAATATTAACGGGCTAGGTTAACTCTTTTACCGTAAACAATAGTCATTAGTTCAAAAGCGTCGGTTTAGTGAAAATACACTCTAGATTTAATTTAATTTAATCAGTACGCAAACATGGGCACCACTATATTAGAAGTAGAAGCTGAGGTCCGGTTACGTTGTTAGCTAATTAGTTTGATTCGTAACAAGCTCGAGGCGGGAATGATAACGGTGCTCAGGTTTCCGTACGGCAGCTAATTACTTTTTTTATATAAAAAGGTGGCAAACGAGCAAGCGACTACCTAGATTCGTCGAACTAGCGACGCGACCGCTGCCCCGAGACATCTGCAATTACAGATTCGTTGCCTACTTTAATCGACAGTGGAGGAGACTCATAGAAAGATAATATTTTACCCTTCCTATGGGTCCTCTAGTCCGCAAAATCTATATCGCATAGAAAAGTACGGGAAGGGAAAGTGAACTCAAATACTTAGAGCCGGTTACCTGAAATTTGATCGATTGGTGAATACAGCGGGGGTTCGTCCCCGCCGGCGTGTTGGTGCTCAAGAAGACGATGACACGACTGTCTCATGAGCGCTCCCACACTGATGAACATATCACATTTGTAATATCATTCTACAAATCTAACAATATTCTAGATAAGAAAAAGCGATCCATTTCTGAGTTCGCGTCTCCTTTAGACTAACTCTGAATAGCTGATACATAACTATTGACTGACAAATCATCGAAGTGTAATTAGCCGAAACGGCAAACATACGGTTTTTAAATCACCTATTTACTAGAAAAGCATATTTGACGTTGGACGTGGAAAACATTCATGAACTTGTTTACTCATATTACATAATAAAAACAAGCACTAAATACCTCAAAAATTACTATTATTAAACAATTGAATTGTAGATATTTCGTTTTTAAAATATTAAAATAGAAGTGAACAAAGTATCGTTTCATCAGCCGGTGAGTAGTCAGAACGTTCATTAATAAACCGACTTAATAATTCACCGATACAGATTTTCTGCTTCCATACTTCTGTGAAATGTTTAGCTCCACCCCGATACATTTATCGATGGACGGGCCATTCACAGTTTGCATCGCAATATTACATTGTGCTTATTTGATTTAACGCAAAAGCGATATAGAATATCGGATATTCCGTAACAAACGTGCCTTTGAAATGTTGACTAAATGAAACATTCGTACATTTTAGGTTTCATATTGCAGCATTACATTAATAAACCATTTCGAAGCGAAGCCATTTATTAATTAGGAAGAGAATATCAAATGTTAAATATTAATTATACAAAAGGTAATAATGCGTTCCTATTTATATTCATTGTATTTTAAACCTATTTTGAATAAAAAATATGTAATAAATTTACTTTAAATATACATTTTATCCATATATTATTATTTGTTCATTTGTTAAATATACTTAAGTGTTATGAATTAAATACGTTGTATTATTTACGACTACTATAT
Organism: Papilio dardanus tibullus; assembly: GCA_013186455.1. Lineage (NCBI taxonomy): Eukaryota > Metazoa > Arthropoda > Insecta > Lepidoptera > Papilionidae > Papilio > Papilio dardanus. Next base: position 143,573 of record QDHC01003381.1, on the reverse strand, counting down.
TAATTTATTTATTCCTTATTAATCCTATAAAATAAAATAACCTATAGAAATAAAATTAACAGTAATCGCCCCACCTTTGTTCTAATTATTGTCATTTGTTTACAAGCGATGGCAGTTTCGACGACATTTTGTCTGAAACAAAAAAAGAAATATGTATTAAAAAACATAGATATCGTATATCGAATTAGATAGGAGATTATCTTTGGCTTGAGTACTTTTTTTCTGTACTACTAAATGCTGCTCAGACGAGCCGGTGAGTTGTCCTGACAGCTTCATTTTGACGTACGATGAACGTATTTTGAAGTACGAGTCTAAACTTTCCCATTTATAATATTTTAAGTAGTTATGATTTATGGTTAACAATAAGCTGTAATTGATATTATCTCATTTATATTGGAACAAGGACATCTGAACCTGTTAGAGAAGCGCTGAGATCAGATAACGTTGTCGGTCACTCAGTACAAAAGACGGCAACGACGGTCTCGATTTGAAGTAAGTTTAGTCGCACTAGAGTCTTAAACACCACAGAAGGTTAGCCTATTCTACTATAACTATCGATTTTATTTAATGTGGTAAACTTAGACTACAAGGTTTTCTTTGTCATTATTTTATAAATTATTAAATGACTTGCAACAAGAAATTTTGAATACACTACAATTTATGGAAATTACTATTGGTACAGTTGAATATATTCTCACGATGTCTAAAGAGATCCGCCCACTATGCCGCTGTGGGAATTAAATCTAAATAAATCTTACTAATATTATAAATGAGAAAGTTTGGATGGATGTGTGTCAGAACGGAACGGCGACAATAAGTTCTTATATAATTTTACATGAAATGACATAAACCTTCATTAACCTTCGCAAAGTTTAAATATCTTTTGAACATTTTAAATTAGTTAAATATTAATCTTAATTTATTTAAAAGATTATTGTTTGTTTTTCTTATCTTTGTAAAACAGTTAAACAGAAATTCAATTTCATCCGAATTGTTAACGTAGTAGACAGGAGAATTGCAAGCAAGCTTGTCTGCACGGCGGTCAATCACTGCCTGATTGAAGGTACAAACAAAGGGGCTCCGTCATGCAATTGAAGTACTTGCATGTCAATTATCTGCTTCAATCGCTTACTTTGTGCCAATGATGACAGATCGGTCGTCTCTAATTCCGCAGACAACTTCCAGTATCATCGCTATAAACTATCGTACTTTGGTCAGTTCTCAATATTTATGACGTTAATTTTTTATACTATATGGTTTCACAGCATAATATTATTTGTGACAAAAATATACAATAAATAATTCTTACACAGTATTGGCATAAGTAGTTAAGCACTCAAAAATATGTGTATTTTTTTGCTTAGAAATTCTATATATTTTTTATAGAATTTCTTTTATTTTCTTTTTGTTTTGTTTTAGTTTTGAAGGTACTTGAAGTGCTTCAGAAATAAGTCAATGAGGTTATTATTATTTTAAAGTGAGAATAGATTTACTTTTTATAGTCCCTATTTTTTTGTTTTCTCCAGTCTTCCGGAATCATTTTTTATAAATATTAGTCAAGCAATGGGGATACTTAACAATAGAACTAATGAACTGATTTGGAGAAAAAATATAAAAAAATCTATCATTTCAAAAAGATCCGATCTAGAGGAAAATATAAAAAAAAACTTAAAGTGTCATTTCGTTAAAAAAGTGTTTTAAATGTTATCAAATTTATGAATTCTCTGTTTCGGCTGAGCAAATTATTATATAGACAAAATAAAGAAATATAACTATATTTTTAGAATTTACTACTTTCACTCAAATAACTAGGGCAGTAAAATAAATAGTTAGTTTTGTTTGCTAAAAAACGATAACTAGTGCATTAGTTGAAAGTAAGTTTTTTTTTTGAGCCTTCATGGTATACTTGTCTTGTGGTATCTATAACATATGACGTTGACGTTCTGTAAATAGTCTTCAAAGATTTCCTGTTTTATATGTTTAGTGTTAGTTTATAGAATACAATATTGGTCGCATTAAACGTGAAAATCGAGGTGTATGCGTCGGGAATCGTGTCACGACCGATTGCGTTACATGTCCGAAACACTCCGCAAATCGATCACAATTTAGCGCGCCCGATGCGCTCCAAATCGAAAGTGATATTACAATTGACTTACTCAATTTAGATTTCAATTAATGTTTGTACAATCAGATTGCTTAAATTATTTTTAACTACTCGTAGAAGATTGGAAACCGCGATGATTTGTATTAAGAGTTTATAAAATAGATTTGATTTAAACAATATATGAAATATATTTGTGTAGTTCATGTATATTTTTCCAATATTTTTGACATGATTATTTTTTAATTTAATTCCACAAATGTAAAATATACATTTATTAATTGTAACATAAAAATAAATACATATATTCAAATTATAAAAAAAACAAAGACGCTAATTAATTAAACAAGTAGAAAATAAAAGAGCTTTAAAAGTTAATAACGATGTTATTCTCATAGAAGTTCGCTTCGCCTTTTAAATTAGTACTTGCAATGCTTTGCGTCCTCGCCCTAAATAAAAATGCAGGCACACAGCACTTAAAAGTTATTAATGAAAAGTTATGTCGATCCGAGTTTTTGTTCATTTATCTCTTTTTGTTTCAAGCGGTATATGTCATAGTGAATCGAGTTAGTACTTTTATGACGGACTTCGAAGGTGTAGTAGTTTTAACCGATAGAATAATATATTTCAACTTCAACTAAGAATGTGTTTATTTTTAAATCTCGCTTATATTCATGTACTTTGTAAAATATAAAGAAGCGTACAATCAATCGTTCTTGACTTCACTAACTAAGTAGTATATGCCTCTATAATTTTTTCACAATTGATTCATTGGAACAGTACATACAAAGCAAAAGCAAAAGAACTAATATCAAAACCGATGGGAAATGTACGTAATAATGTAATTTCATAGCTGTAATACCATTTTTGTATTATATTTTGTTAAAATTTATTTTTAAAAGCGTTCAAAATTAAACTTGTTTAAAAATATTTTGTTTTTTGCCGACAGATTTTTTATTGAAGTATTTTTTAGTATCGTTCGTTGTGAGCCCGTGTAATGGTTTAAATAAAACACAAGCCAATTAGCATTATCACACCGATATAAATATCATTTAGAAATATATTTTTGTTTTATTTAAAAATAAAAATAAATTCACATAATTAAGCAAAAACATCTTATAAGAAATAAGTAATTAAAAAAAATAAATTGTTGAAAATAAAACTTCTGACCTGCGAAAACAGCAGTTAGATGAGCGGTATTTTCAAAAGAGTCGCGGCGCGGAGGAGAGCAGAGAGCAGCAGCAGTGGGCACAGTGACGCTAAGTGAATGTCCGGAGTGGAACGAGAGCGGCGCGGTGCCGGTAGCTGTACCACAGGGACAGAAGGGAGACTGTGGACTCCGCGGAGTGATTCGTCAGGCTCCGGCCGGGCCGCGCATGCGTACTACCACCCAACAATATCTCAAACATGTAACCGCTCTCTGCACTTGTTTGCAACATAATAGGAAATGGGATAGCTTTGAGAGAGGGTGGAGAGAAGCTCGGGACCTGAATACCCATTAATGGTCGGAAATAGAATTCACATTGAGGTGCTTTCAAAGTGCGGACCAACTATTGATGCTCTATTGTTCTTGTTAATATAATACATGAATTAAATTATTATTCATTTGTTAAAATATATTACGCTAGCCGGCACGGCGCCGATGCTGCATGATTGGGATAAGGACAAAGAGATGATGATGATTATGTTCTTGGTATTTTCTGCAACTTCTTGCATGGGTTTCGTTATAAGAAGTAGATAATAAAAATTAAAAAATAGGTACAAAAGGGTAACCAGTAAAACGTGATATAGAACAAAGACCGAATACTAAGCTGCCCCTAATTTTACTAACTTGATTATTGTATTTCTATACTAATATTATAAAGAGAGAAACTTTGTATTTTGTATGTGTATAACTCAAGAACTACTGGGCCGATTTCAAAAAATCTTTCACCATTAGAAAGCTACATTATTCCCGAGTAACACAGGCTAGTTTGACGCACACAAAGTCGCGCTCAATAGCTAGTTTATAATTTAAAAAAAGTTAATCACGTAAGACTCGTGTTGAGTGAATTTATTGAAATATGTAGTACATTACTATGAATTTTCAAAATGTTTGTAATATAATTATTATGGCGTGACGCAACAGGTTTGCGGTGTACACAATTAATTTTATTAACACGCTCGATCCGGACCTTGGCAATTAAGTATAAACTTGATATGATAATAATGATAATAATATCGCTGATGAAATCGACAAATATGTATGTAACTGACATTGACATTCGATAAGTCATGTGCTTGTCACGTGTGAGATATTGAACGTCATTGTCAGTTCCATACATTTTTGACATTCATTATGGAATCTCTTTGCAGCGAATGTACTTTGGGTAACCCCCCATTATAGTATTTTAGTCGAGAAGTAAATAATTTAGTAACTAAACATATCCGAACAGCAAGAAGTTAGTTATTTCTTGTTCTATGTAAAAAAATATATCTTACAAAAAGGAATTTGTTTGTTTGTTTGCATTAAATATGCTTTGAAATAAATATCAATGAATATCAACTTTACTATAATAACTAGTCAAGTTGATATTCTTGTAGAGCCGTTGCTGTACAGATTTCATAGACACGTTTGTTTTAATTAAAATTGATGTACATACAGCTAGCAAAAAATGTGAAAGAGATATGAAATATGATTTAAATGATTTTAAATCTAACTTTACTATATTTCCTAGAATGTGATATTTTAAAACTTATTCGACATAGTAAGAAGCGTAAAAATAATTAATTTTATAATTACAAATGACATGAGGTAAGTGTGATGTTTCTTTCTCAATTTAACAAAACTACAATCGAAATGTATTTTTTACAACACTCCCGAGGTCGTAGCGATCGTGCTACGAGCTAATATCGAGGTCGCCGTGAGGCTACGAGCATACGGTGGTGCTACGAGTCTACGTTGGTGCTACGAGCCGTAGCCTTCAATAATACTCTATATCGCACGGAGGTCTTATATAATCGTTAAGTTGCCTGCTTATTTCTGCTTTTTGTCAATATTACTATTATGAAGTTATCGACCAATAAGGAAAACTGATCCTGTGAGATTATGTCAAACTAAAATACAATAATTTAAGCCTTAAGATTATTTTTCATGTTATATTTCTATACTAGCTGTTGTGCGGGACTTCGTCCGCTTTGAATTATATTATATAGCTTATGTTACTCGGGGAAATTGTAGCTTTCTAAAGGTGAAAGAATTTTTGAAATCGGCCTGGTAGTTCTTGAGTTATTTCAATAAATACAACAATAAAAAAATATACAAAGTTTCTCTCTTTATAATATTAAGTAAAGATTATATTTACAATAGATAATAGTTTATAAAAAATACACTCATAAGTAGAGCTTTTATCAAATGTACAAATCGATGTAGTTCGACAATGTTAAACGATGAGTTAGTTCATACTTCTCGTATTCATGAGGAGATAGTAACGAGGTACCGGTCCTAGTTAGTGCATGAATCCATTAGTAATTCCAACTCTAAAGTACTTTCTTACATAATAGTAAGAGCAGTTGAATTGAAAGACAATCAAAGTGAATAATGCAAAATGAAAGAGGGCTGTCGTGGATGGTCGTCTTTCAAAATACTACGATTGGAATGTTGGAAAATGTATTCCGCTATTTTAAATTATGGTTTATTTTAATTTTATTTTAGGGCATAGTTTATTTGGAAACCTACAACACTATAACTGAATACGGGGCACTTACTTTGATTACATGAAAATAAAATCAAAATATTCTGTGTTTAAACGGATGTAAAAAAAACCGTTAGTACCATTTAGTTAAAATGCCTCGAAACACATCCAATTCCATTTCCAAAACTAAAAAAAAAAGTATATTATTATTGGAAATCGGAACGTAGATATTTTTCCAATGTTGATAGTGGATTAACTATTGAATAACGGTTTTTAGATTGATTAAAATTTCGCGTTTATTTAATACTTGTTAAAGCAACTGAGTTCAATTTTAACTGATTTTACAGATATTTTTTATATATTATATTATTATGTAAAAAATAAAAACTTTTATATAAAAAGAGATTGTGCAAGATATATTTTCTAAGAAAATTACTCCTAAAGGATTACAAATAGGATTTAAGTCGTTTTATTAATTTAATTTCAAAAAGCGTAAGAAGAGATGCATCAAAGTAATAGTCGTAGCAAACTAATCTTATTAAATACTAGCGGGCGCCCGCGACTTCGTCCGCGTAAAACCTTTATAAAATAAATT
>QDHC01003381.1:127166-137174 GCA_013186455.1 Papilio dardanus tibullus | reverse complement strand
TATATGTATAAAGGATAGCGCATTATAAGTACTTTTAAAATAGCTTGTTTGAGTAAATATACTAATCCTCTTGCCGCGCATCTCCTCCTCCGTAGATTAAGGGTAGGCAGCGCACCTGCAATTGCAAATGTCTATGGGCAGCGGTCGCTTCATTATTCCAGCGAATCCGTGTGGCCGTTTGCTCGTAATATAAAAATAATGAATGACCGACGTATACATTGAGCCAACTGGTGAGTAAGGTAAGAAAGTACTACGATGTTATTATCATCTCCTTGTCCTTAGCCGATTGACGTAGGGTAGGTTTTATAAACCATAATGTTTTGGCTTAATTTTTACGGGCGGCCGCCTATGTTAACCCTACATGAGGAAAAAGTATGCGATATGTCAGATATTATTATTTCCATGATTAACTGATTACTGTTTTTAATCAATCAACGGCAGGCACTAAATCTCGCGGGTCTCAAAGTATCGTCCATTGCACTCGTATAAAATCATTTTTACCTTTGAAGCACGTTCCGATTTCGCCGAAAACGTGAATGCAAATATTGCATGATGTTTTTTTCTTTTTATCAAACGTGTTCACCTATGAAACGTGCTCAGAAATACGAACAGAAGTTCGTGTTTTTTAACCGCAGAAAGATAAAAGTACCATGAATATTCCAAGCTTAATGACGTTAAAATTTTTATTATTTTTTGGACATAAAATGTTCTTCAAAGTTTTAGATATCGGATAAAGTTATATAACTACAATGATATTCTATGTACTAGTAATTATATTGAATTCTACAAGTTTATAAGTTCAGAACTTCTCGAAGACTGTTACCTAGCTATTTTATGATTATTTGTTTGTCTGCGTTACTTCATTAGAGTTGTAATAATAAATAATATTTTTACTTTAAATTGAAAATGTATTATCGTAACAAACATGAACTTAATTGTACCTTCCTGTACTTATGAGTATAACATGTTTGCATATATTTATAATAACTGGTTTAGCTTGTAGTCTCATATTTCCATCAGTTTAATTATCATTTGCAGCAAGTCGTTAGTCAGAGAAAACGCTTTTCCCCTAAAGCCTTTCAACATAATTGAAGTAGTTAACTGAGGCGCTCGTACCGTAATAGCTCTTCTATAGCTGAATTGATCATTGAAGTTAAGCTGTATTGAACGGACGGCCTTTGGAGATCAATTTGATAAAATTATTTATCGACCGGACATAACTATATTATCAAGTTTATTAATAATTTAATTTAAAGTATCAACAAGGTCAAATGATTACAATTAAATTTCAGCAAAGAATACGACTCAAATGATATTTGATTTTAAAAAATCGGTCAAACGTGTAGGCTACAACGGCCACTCTTTCGTCGAGTAAAAAGTAACAACATTCTCGGATGTATTTCCTACGCGAAATGATTTGAAATTTATTTAGTTATAAGGAAGATTGATAACATATTTATATTTACATATATAACATACTAGCTGTTGTGCGCGACTTCGTCCGCGTGGAATTAAATAATATAGCCTATATTACTCGGGGATAGATAGATAGCTTTATAATGGTGAAAGAATTTTTGAAATTTCAGTACAAACAAAAATACAAAAATAGAAAGTTTCTCTCTTTATAATATTAATAAGTATAGATTTAACATACTTATCTAACTATTAGTATGTATATTGTGCTAATAATGTTAGTATTGCAATAGATCATTGAATTAGAGGAGCGACGCATTTGGAATAGCGAAATTTGACGTCGTGGTTATCGGGAATTTCATGGTAGTCAATAATGTGGCAAACATTCCTTATTATATTAAGTTATGTTATATTTATCTCTAGCTATGTACAAACAAGCAGTGGTAGAGCCTGCAATAACATCTGCACGAACAAGAGGGTCGCCCGGGGACATACCATGACCACACAGAAGACAGGTGTAAAGTGGAAACTTTTCCTGCGGACAAATTTTTAGTCCACTTCCCATTATTTTCTTTTAAGGACTTGATTGGAAAATGAAGTGAATTTGGCAGAGGAGCGGACGCTTAAGATGAAGTATCATAATTCTTTGCGTCTCCGCCGCCGTCGATTAAGGTAGGCAACGTATCTGCAATTGCAGATGTTTGTGGGCAACGGTCGCGTCGCTATTTTGGGAAACCCAAGAGTCCGTTTGCCAGTTTATACTATTAAAAAATAAAGAAAGACCTCTAACACGAAGTAGAATAAAATTGAGTCCGATGTTGCAAAAAATAAAACAAAAGCTTCCACTTCCGTTTCACAGCTTCGCTAACTGTTTCAAAGCGAATGTGTTGCGGCGTATTTATTTGTGATTGAATAGACGCTGTCCCTTTGTAATATAAACTACTATTTTAACAAGCGTAACAATTAAATGTCCGATTTATACGTTGTTATTTGTTACTTTATTTTAGACCACTACCGGTGGATTATTTTAACTGAACTTTTTATTGAGAATATTTGTCAGCATAATTTTGTGTCGCTTTGTTACATTTCGCATTTAAAATAAGGGTAAGGATCACGCTCGTTTCTTGACGAAATCAATAACTACGTCGAGTCAATTTGGAAAAGCCCCTGATGACAAATCATATTACAATTCGGCTGCAAATAACACTAAGTATGTAAAATAACAGCCAGCAGAAGTGTATTTTAGAAGTCTGTCTGCTAGAAAAATCCATTGCACTAACAAACTCAGCTTTTTAGTGTTCATAATTTAATTTTCCACGAAGTTATAATATTTGCTACCGATACTAAAATTATTACAATGATTTAGTTAAGTAAACAGCTTTCGCATCGCAACTCTCTGTTAGCGATCTACTCTGCTGGCTTGTTTGTGTTTGTTCACTCTGTAGTTAGTTCAAACATTACTGTAACTCCCGATGGATTTTGTTGACGGTAAAATTTGACTGCAACGACGAGTACACAATTTTATCCAAATAGCTTTGTACTAAATTTGTTTGGATTGATTACTTAGAAGCTATTACTTAGTTAAAATGAAATTATATTTAAATTCTATAATTATCTAATAAAAAAGCTGTAACAGACATATAGTCGTGAATTCTAGACGTACCGTTTTTCTGTGAACACGTTTAATTATTTTTTGTGATGATACGGTAAACTCATTTATCAAATAAAAAACATAAAAATAGAAATGTACTTTGTAAAGATTTTTAACGAAGTTGCAAAATGTATCAAAACAAAATGGCAAGCTGACCTTTTGCTGTTTATAAGTATCATCCAGCTTTTGTAAGTATTCTCAGGAAATACTTTATATATCTATGACGGAACTTAAGCCTCTCCTTTGAATTGAAACACACCGCTCGCAGAAGCAACATAATCCGCTTTAAAATAAAAGGCAAATAGTCGGCTTTTCTCTGCCTTATGTTCCTCTCAAAAGCTGCGGAAGTTTTGCAGCGAAATAAACATTCAAACATACTTACAGCCCGAGAATGCAAATAATAATATTAAATAAATATCAACGTACAAAATTTATACGATCATTTTCAAATCTTGTTTATTTTAAGAAAAGCGAAGTTAATATATTTGTATGATTATTTAGTAATATATATTATTTAGCATCTTCCATGCTACAACATTATACGTATTATTTGTGTACTATACGATAGCATTGCAAGTGTTAATTATGTAGGTCAGTAAAAATATTGCTAGTAGTTTTAAATGTCGGTATTACAAAATAAGAAAGCTTTAGCATGAAATTTATGAAATGAACCAAGCATAAGAATATCATTTCGCAATAAATATACTCAATTTAATGTTATGATAAAAGATTATATTTGAACTTAGTAGCAAATAAATATTACAAAATATAAAAGAAATATAAGCACACGTCTTGGTAACAACTATAACAAAGTCAACTTAATAAAGAAAATCACTAAATATAATATTTACTAGAAATTGTTTGCGTAAAAGTATTACTACCCACCGTCTCCACGTTGTTTTTTTATTAATATTGTTTTATGTGCCGTAGCAACAAGGCCATGGGTTGTTTAAATATGATTAATATTAAACAATAAGTTTGTATCTTGAATGGAGAAGTCTGGCGAACTAGTTACCACGTAACTCCGTATACGTGAGTCTATGTCAACATATTGAACATCGGGTTAATACCTTTGTTTGCGAATGGAAACTATTAAGGCTTTGAAGTAATTTCTGTCGAACGAGAAATGGGGTTCGACGAATATTAACGTCTATAATTATTATGAGAAGCTTTGCAAATTGTTGTACAATAATGTTGATATTAAATAAATAGAAAATTTTACGAAAATGTGACATTTAATTTTCCCCTTGCTGGCTTTTCACTGTTTAGTAATAGTCTTTCACCTATATCTATACTAATGTAATATAGAGGAATCTTTAACCTTCAAAACTTTTTGTTTTGTATTGAAATAACTCAAGAACTACGTGGTCGATTTCAAAAATCCATTAGAAACTATAATACATTATCCTTGAGTAACATAAGCTATATTTTTTAATTCCACGCAAACGAAATCGCGAACATCAGCTACGAAAGATATTAATTTAATTCTTCCTAAGAACGCATTCAGAATCTGTGTTCTGGGTCTTGACCGTGCATAATATTTGATATCGGAAGTGAAATGAGTACTACTAAGCTTTTTTGTTATAAAAACTGTTTACTTTCTGTCTTAGATATACATTTTTTTTAACGGTTACTGTTTTCCTTTTACCAATAAATTCATCTCCAATTATATTCTACTCCTCAATCATCCGCGCTCAACGGTTAGAATACATAGATTGATAGTGATAGTGGATATAAATACAGGTGTGAACGCTACGAGAATTCTCGACTACAATTTGCTACGTAAGCTAGACGCTTCAGAACTGACCCGATAAATGGCCAATTGTGTGAACGGGCATTTAAGTCGTGAGATTTAACACGAAACAATTACTTGAATAGAGAGCACGCGTCAATAAATAGTAGGATCTCGTTCAGTTAACTGAGCTTTCAATTTGTACGTCACAAATTACACTCTATATCCGAGATACCTTGTCAAAGAGACGGTGTAGCTCGGTAAAACACCGTGTCAACCGCTTCGTTCAAACGAACTTTTAAAAAATAAACGACATTCCTATATAAAAATTTGAAAATATCAACATTTTTGGCCGAATACAAAGTGAATCACTTCAAAAGGCTATTCTCGGGTTTTAATATTTTTGTATGTATGCCTTAAAAGCTGGACCAATTCTGAAGTGTCGTTTAATAAGTATTCTTATCCGAAGAGATAAGAGTAGTCAGTTAAATAATTACTAAAATCCTTACGTAGTATAAAACAATAACGCTTTTTATGTTTGTCCATATATATGCTTGAATCTTTAAAACTACGCAACTATTTTTTTATAGATACAGTGATTCATAAGGAAGATATAATACATTCACAATATAGTAGAGTAACACTGCTTATTTAGAGGTTCGTCGTAATTAAATACATTTTTAGCGCTTACATTTCAAACGCTGCAGTATTTAGTTTCAGCATGATACCGATTTGCACCCGTGCGAAGCCGGGGCGGGTCGCTAGATAATAATAAACAACTACTCAAATATCGTAGCAATTTATTGAAAATAATTTTAATAAATAATATAATTTAAGAGGTCCCTAATTTTCCAATTACCGGAGTTCATGCTTCATTAAACGATACGGTACGTCGCACCTCGGTATGTTGTTGGCTGCTGTTAATATTAAATTTAAAAGATTTTATTAAAATTCCTACGAATTATAAAAAAAGGTTTAAAGTTCATAAGTTGTTTTATATTATTTCATAATATTTATATTATTTAATTTAAGCTTTTAAAAGCGATGTAGTTAGTAACATAATTAGTTTTTTATATTAGTAATGGTTTTTTTTTCTCAAAGAGACTTAAATCTCAGAGATAAACAAAGACTTTTAAAACATGCTGGTTTTTACCAAGGGTAATTAAATATTATAATTTAATACAAAGGATACTAAGTTTTAATTTTTTTACTCAGCATCATGTATAAATTCATTAATTCTCATAATCTTTGTTTTGCATTCACAATCACGGTTCACGCTCTTGCTTATTATAAATGAGTTTACAAACTTACAATCTATTTCGATGGACCCTGGATAAAAATAGTCACATTGACCAACGTTGAGTTCAGTTGGTGACATTCTCATATATGAACGAAAGGTTTATATTTTTAGCTCTATCAACCTATTTTAGGTTGGCGATGAAAGCGAGAGTGTGATCAATTCTATTGAGGCGAGTAAATGAACTTCGATACGAGCGTAGTATCGACCTAGACCTAGCCCCTCTGACTGACGTATATCGACAGACCAAAAGTACACGTCCGACCGTAACTTGACCTATCAAAGATGTTGGACCGATGACCTTACCGTCAGCATTGTCTGCGGCAAAATAACGGATGTCGTCTAAAGTTAATAACGTCAAAATGATTAATTCCATTCAACAATACAGGCAAAATTGTTAATTGCATTCTCTTTTATTGGAAGGATATTTGTATACGAAATAAAATCAACAGGGCGATATATAATTGAAGTGGTAATAAATTAAATTGCAAAATTTTGTTAAATGTACAAAAATATTATGAACAGTATCAATAAAATATGGATTCGTATTTGCATGAAGGGTGTTCCGTCGAGCGGAGGAATTGGATCGATCCGAGGCGGGCGGCCGCTCCCCGGTTCCCGTTACACCTAGTTGCCATCCCACGGATTCTATCTCGCAAGCTTTTCTCACGATAACAACTATCATTCAGCATTATTGAAAGGAAATTTACTGAATTCAACATCAGATTTGTTCAATTTGTTTTGCTGTCGACTGAACCGACTACACATTTCCGATACGCAGCAAATTGGACATTTTAACTGTTATAAATTTAAAATCTGAATTGTAAAATAGATGTTGTGAAGCTAGTTAATTCTGAGTAACTATAGTAGTAAACAAGTTTGTTATTGTACGCATGGCCACGAATGTATTGAATGGATTCAACATCGACGAAGAATAGAAACTGAAGAAATTGAAATCTCTTAGCTCATTGTAAACCCGTTCGTTGAATCTCTTGAATCATTCTTAAGTCTTAAGACCATTGTTACGAATTCGCCGAGAGTTGCTCGGTGGGTATCAAAAGATCTGTGATAATGTAAGCTTCGGGAACCAATCTTTTGGATAGAATTTTTCTTTTTATTTCTGATCGAACAAAGTGTGCAGTAACAAACTTGCTAACGATTTCACAACAACAAATGTTTGTCAGGAAATACAGGTTATTAAAAATAACGAGTATAGAACATGCAGTAAATATCCATATGCTTTAGTTATGAAGATTGTTACTGATACTATGACATCATGTTGGTTTCAATGGTTTAATATATTCAATATAATATTCCAAAAACACTAACGTATTAATGTTTTTTAATATTAAATATAGAGAACACAGAGCAGGCGTGTGAACACAGCGAGGAGAGGAAAACCACTATTTTACATATGCCACGAAACATTAACTCAATATTCCATTACCGAATTAAAGTGAAAGCTTAATTGGTTCCGAGTGGATCTATTAACACGTATGAATTACGTATATTAATATTCATTTTATATTCCCAATTAATTCAATGTAAATATCGAATTTATTATTCATTCATTATATTCTATACTCGTAGTTTCAAGAGCTTTTATCGAATGTCATTGTCAGTTTTATACATTTTTGTCTATTCCATTAGCGATATCGCCAATCGAAAGATACTTTGGGAAACCCCCAGGAGCATTAACAAACATGCTAATATTAATGAATAATAATCAATGATAAGCGATTAATTTAACATAGTACACGTTTTCAGTTTCCCTGGTTTGATCAATTGAGTTATGACGTTAATACCAGTATTAACTCTATCAAATGCACTCACACGGTATATGAACTTAATTAGAGTGCAGACCCATCTAACCTTGGCATTTGAATTATTAATTCAACGATAGTAGTCTAGTAGCAGATTAAATTGTAACCAAATTTGTAATGTATTAATTTGTCCTAACTATTGCCACTATTTGTTACTATTTCGGAGTCAAAATTGCCGGCATTCAGGGGTTCTTTTTAGAAAAAATCATACTAGCATGTTTAAACATGTTTATTTTCAAGTTGTATTAAGGTGCTAACTTAAATTATAAAGCTATAAACTATTTTGTAGTAGAAAGTTTTAGTAAATAGAAAAATACTGGGCAATTACAAGGCTTAGCTCAAAAAAATGGGGCAGATGAAAAGTTTCGGATTTAAACTTCGAATTCAAAGCAGCGTTTACGCCAATTAACGGTATCGGGCGCTGAAAACGATGCCCATTGCATCAAAACCTCTTATTCACCAACGTATTCTGGTGCTAGCAATTTTAAAGCTTAGCTCTCATTCGCATGGACTCTTTTGGGAACAGATATTTACACGGTTTTTTAGAGCGCGTTAAATAAGTGCCCGTGCAAATGCGGGCTGAAGAATACTCATTGTTTTGTACCACTTAATATTAATCCTAGGTATTTATAACGCCAATAAAATATTTAAAAACCGCTGGTTCGAAGTTAATCTGCTATTTTAAAAAATAGGCACGTACAAGTATTAAATGTCTAATTAATATGTAAGTGAAGAGGAACGTAGTAATTTTAGCCAATTTAATTTAAGTTCATATTCATAATTTGCTTACAAAGGTAAAATTGTTGACAACATAAAGTCAACATTTGATTTTGATCAAAAACCCTTTAACACAGATTTGGTTATATTACTTTAAATAAAGTCTTAATTGACCAAATTACTTGAAACCGTTCGACTATGTGAGTAGCCACTACCTGGTAATTCACCAGCCTCAATGGAAACGGTATGTAGATCATACATTGCTCGCTTTGTGTATCCGTCGTATGCTTTACCTAAATAAAATAAAGCATTTGATATGTAAAATAATTAATTTCAGTACTTACACCTCATTTAAAATATTTCCTAAATCGTACACACGCCTGAAGCTTATTATAAGGCGATCGAGAATTCTACGAAAATCGTATACTCAGAATAACTCTCGGTTTCCACTGCCGATATATTAATACTGAAACTAATTGTCGTCTCTTCATCATATCTAAATAACGTCCCCAAAAAGGATTTATAAAACTTTTAACGAAGTTTCCAGCTTTGGAAATCCGCATTTTCAAAGATATTTATACTATCACATACAGCTATTTGTTAAAACTAAAGGTTAGGAATAACCAGTAGGTAATTAATTTTGTACGTTGCGTACTTACCACTTTAGATAGCTACAATATGATAAAAATAACGTTTTTTAAACTTAATTAATATGGTAACACTAATTAAAAACCTTGCTTGAAAAGCTGTACCTGTTGTATTTTCGGATATTCATATGGACGCGGAGTGAAATCAATATAGTAGAGTACAGACAAAAGGCGTGGAGTCCGCTTAAGCTTCGTTAGCCGCTTGGAGGACCCATCGGGTCGTAGATACAAATGTATTGTTACTGACACACAATATCCCATTGTTAATGCTTATACTATAATGTATTTACTAGTATTCATATCAATTCTAGTGATAGTAATTGGGAACGGTACATCAAACAATATTGGATTTCATAACTCAATAGCTTCAAATAGCGAGTAATAATGATTTCATAGAATAGTTAAATACTATGCTATTAAAATTGTTCTCGTTTTATTTTCGCGTTGCTAATTCTTCGAATTTATTTTCTAAGAACAGCTTATTTCTTCTTAGAAATTATGAGAGGGATTTTAACGCAAGTCGATGGCAATTGTTAGTCTCCCACAATGTACCAATTAGTTATATATTTAAGACAAGGTATGAAAATACAAACACGAGACATGAATATTAGGCGAAAATAATTTCATTTGACGGTTGTTATATTCCAGAACGTCTGTGCAAAATTGATTCGTTTAACATGGCTCTATGAAAAACACATTGGTAGGATATAGTTTGGAAGAAAACATAG
>QDHC01003381.1:90708-125655 GCA_013186455.1 Papilio dardanus tibullus | reverse complement strand
CAATGAATTACACATACTACCTATCCAACTACGATGTTACAATTAACGTCAGTAATTACATGCCTTGTATAAATACATATTAGTACAGGTAGGAATTTACATACAATATCTGTATTGTATAATAGATTATTTTGTTTAAAACAGACTGATTGAATGACATAATGCAGACACACAGTTTCATCACACATTCACAGGCATCACTTATTCCAGCTGTTAACCATTTAACTATTGAAAAATAGTCTATCTCTTAAAACGTTATTTAGTCTGTGCATTACATTAAAGTAACAATTTTAAACATTGTTATTACGATCGATCAGATTATTCAAATTTTAGATTCACGTATTTAAAATATAATTTATTGAATCATTTTACTATTAATCAGACATTTACATTGATATCATAAATTAAAAGTACAGTAGTAAATTTCATTTACAGATCATTGGTAAAGTTACAAATTCCTTTTAATAAATATTATCATCGATACGATACGAATGCTTTGGTACGTAGCTAATAAAAGATTCAGTTCCATTTGTCAGTTTTACGTTTAACAAGCAAATGGAACGTGCAATAAGGCTCGATCGTAAACTTAATAATTCATCTGATTCGTAGCGTTATTTGCAATTCCGGCTGAGCTTTGTTGAATAAACCAAATATTGCATCCATTTGACAGTCGCTGTTCCATTTCACGTACCATATTATAACACGTAACATTGTCAAAATGCATTTTTATTGTATTGTATTTTTTGTTTGACACTAATTGCTGAACTTTTCATGCACTGAATTTTATGTTAGTTTCCAAACGAATTAAGAAGTAAGATAACAAATGTGTACCAATATGTTGACTGGTTTTAACACCAGTAAACTTATTGGTACACATATAGCTTTAGCTATAGGGAGTGTAAGGAAAAATGAACTAAAAATTAAAAAAAAGAAGAAGCCTAGAAGGCTAGAAACATCTCCGGTCCGCTGACATTTCAGGTAACGTGTGACCTCGCCTGTGATTCCCGCCTCTCCCCGCACCCCGCGCCCGCGCCTCCTCGCCTCGCACCGCACACTAGCCACGCCTGTTATCCGCCCATTCCCGGAAACGATGGAACGTCCATGCTTCTCCATATTTGGTGGGTTACCTTACATAAAAAGCTGTAGCAAAATATCTGACCAGTTAAGTGTACCATGTCTTTCCCGGATACATGTAACAATCAAAAGAGATACACATTCGTTACCAGCCTTTGTGTATAAAACAGAAAAGGAAACTATAAGAAAAACGTGTGGGAAATGTAAAGTATACGTCCCGCGGCACCTCACTACTCCGACGACTTTTCAATTATTTTCAAAGGCTACATTTTCACTCAACTCCAGACTGGATTGAGTACAAACTCGCATTTTTGGATCGTTGAAAATATACAGAACTTTCTAGATTTTAGCAAAATACAAATATTATAAATGCTGGAAGGAGCCCTTTTAATTTTAAAATAACTGCAACTGAATTTAAGGATTAAAGAAGACATATGTCGATTGAGAGTGGAACCCGTCCAGAACCCTCATTAGGTGAATTCGACCCAACTCAAAGTTTTATTTTTCCTTTAATTTCATACAATAGCAAATCAATGTCTCAAGTTTGCAAATCAAGTTCAGACGTTTTCTTATTGAAATGACACGGACACGTTCGACTTGAAAAGGTATTAGTACTACTTCCATAATTGTGTTTTGTTTAATTCAGGCTAGTCAATACGGTTAAGGAAATGTTACAGATAATTTCAATTTTGTCGAATTATTATTACTTAAACAAGAGGGAAAGGTCGTTGTTCGACACACATTGCATTTTTCACAACACGGTATGTTTATCTTGTGGTAGGAACGGGAAAATAATGTCGCGTATAAATTTTCTCACGTTGCATATTCATTATTGCATTTCATTTAGCATGTTCATCCGCAGGCATCGACCTTCGACCGTACGTAAACATTTGCACGGCTTTGCCTCATCTAGTATGAAATCTAACTTTTCTCGTAAACTACGAGTATCTACAAAAAAAAGTTTTCTGAAATCTTTGTCTTTGCGGACGGATATTTTAACGGATGAGTTTAATTAAGATTTAAATGATTATATTTGATGTAGAGCTGTTTACACGATAGGAATATAGAATACTTGTACAGTATTCTATTATTAGTGATACATTGTAGTTTTCAAATATCTTCACGGTAATTATTATTCGGTAATATTAACATAATATTAATATAGGAGCCAGGATAATTGAACTGTCCCTGAAGATACTTAAAAACTTGTAAATCAAAACAAATCTAATTCTTTAAATGTTTCAACCGAATTTACATACATAAATAAAATCATTTTTCTCCTCTCAGTAGAAAAATAATCACTATTTTTAAAATTATATATTAAACGTATTTAATGTTATTGTAGTTGTTTTATCTATGTGGATCTGAGAATTTTCACATTGTGTCAAGAATTCTAGGTCAGTTTGAGTCCACTTAGAAGTTGAATATTTTAAAGATGTAGCTCCAGGGTACGAGATAAAGTTACGTGCCAAATATCTAGTTTTTCTAGGTATTTTAAATGAGCATTTTATCATTAAATCTAAACGGTAATCTGTTGCACATTAATAAAAAGCATTGTTATGGAGTAACTCGCCAGTTCTATTCAAATTAGCCTGCATTCACACGGACGATTTTTTAACGTCGGCACTTTTTTAATGCACTCATCATTAAAAAGTTTCGTTCTGCGAGCGCTCTAAATGAAAGCGCTCAAAAGCGCCGCCGTGTGTACAGGTACAGATACAAGGGAATGCATTTGTTCTATCTCAACTCTTTTTAACGCGCGTTAAAAAAGCGCTCGTGTGAATGCGGGCTTATGGTGTACTAGACGAGGTAAGTGCCCTAAAACAGAACATTATTTATTTAGATTAAAGAAACATTTTTCTTCTACAAATTGGTTATAACAAACTGATAGAAGTAAGTAGTAACTTTGTGATATTCTCCTTATCCTCCTCCTTTTACTTGCAGCGTATAAAGGATTAATCTGCTTTGATAAAATGTCATTTATATTTATCCTACGTAGTACGAAATCGTTATAATCGTAAATTTATAGTAATTTATTGATAATTTTTATCGCAATTTGTTATTACAACTGGATGAATCATACTTTATCAAGTGACAAGTAAATAGTTATTAGTTTCTAATATATTGTGACAAAATAGTTTATATAAATTAGGCGACTTAATTACATTTAATTATAATGCCAGCGTTCCAAGTCATCGTTACAATAAGCCACCAAAATTCTGATCATACTCGTATTTATCATGTAAATGTGACGTCTCGTAAGTTACCGAACGTTCGAATAATAGCCTCTATCACATATAGATAGAGGTGGTTCATGTAAGCACCGGGTACTACGTAAAATACGAGACAGGCAATGCAGGGGATGCGCTCTGCGGTTACACAAACTACGTCACGGTAGGAGGGGCCGCCCCTGACGCATTCCTCCCCCTCTGCCCCTCTACAGCCTGGCCCCGCTACGGCTACGTGCGCCGCCGATCCTAGCTTCAGTATCAACAAAATTTCCATTTAATGTTTTAATTTGATTTTTATCATATATTACTTCAGTCATAATAGTTACTATAATTAGTGAAATGCCTCTGTCACGTACATCGTAGTATTCAAAATTAATAACTCGTTTATCTAAATTAGTGTTAAAAAGGGGAAGGATTTCACCGTTTGTTTTATACGCATGAAATGGCATTGAAAGCTCTTGATACAGGAGGGTAATGGTTTTTCCCGGGTATATTTAATATGTATGATATTATTTATTAAAGGATCGTCCACAGATTAAATTACGAAATATTTACAGAAATTCTAAACATTACTATCTACTATATTCAAACGGCTTGACCTATTAATAGGATCATAATTAGATTTGTTAAATAGTGCGATAAGAAACCAGAGCGATGCCTGGGCAGGTTGCTAGTGTTTCCGTTGCTAGTTTTAATTAATACGTAGGTAGTTTCTATGTGTAATGTAACTCATTAAATAACAAATTACACGAGTAAAACGTAGGTATATGTTTGTTTAGTAAATGTTCGACGTATACGTAAAGTTGCAATGCGGCGGGCCCGCTTCGACTATGTTTGTTCGTTTGCTTTGCAAAGTTAATACAAATAACGGTCGTGTACGCGCATAATCTTTTACTAAAATTGTCAATATTTTACCAAATTATACGTTTAACTACCTAAACCTACCTAAAATAAACATTGCTTAAGCGTTATTATAATACTTTTAAAATATGATACTATATTACAAACTAAATTAATGTTACATTGAATATTCATAAAACATTCTCGTACTTCGCCCCTGAATTAATTCAACTAACTCTTTTAGTTAATTGTTAACATAGAAAAGAACTTATGAAGAAGGAAGAACTTAATCCCACAAGCCGCATCTAAATAAGTTTCATTTAATGTGACAACTATTGTTTTGGGTTGCTTCAGGACACAAACCTTCCCTGTCATCCTAAAAATTCAATTACAATCTTTCCAGGTTGTTCAATCTTCCTTTGCAACAACAGAAGACCAATAAATAGTATTGATAGAGTATCCAGTAGTTTTAATAATGTACCAAAGATGTTGACCCAAATGTTTACTTATGTAGGCCAGTCAATGCATGCAAAACAATGCTAAACAACCAATTTCTTAGTGCAACAATAGTGTTACGAGGGCAATATTGCCAGCGCCCACGGCCTTCTTACGTTAATATCGGCAAAGCAATAAGCATGCATTCACACTGACGCTTTTTTAACGTCGTCGTCGGGGCTTTCTTTAACGCTCGCGTCATTACGAACATTGTACAATAAATCAACCTTGATTCGTTTACCCAGCGCTCAATATGCAAAGCTGCGGTATTGTGCATTAAAAGCGTCTCCGTCTGAACAGATATATGGAAATGCATTGGTTCTATATCAGCGCTTTTTTAGCGCGCGTTGAAAAAGCGCCAGTGTGAATGCGGGCTAATTTATCAGCCGCTTCTTATTATTACCAAGTTAAAAATAGATAGTAGCCAAAGTTGGAAAAAATCTATAGTTATCATTTTACAGTTCAAAAATCGTTCACTATTATAAGAAAAGACTTTATTATTTAAATCATCATAAAAGGTCATAATATACGTCTTCATCGAGTGACGTGGAAGGTGCTGTTGGATAATTTCACAAACATCTTTAAATTCCTACAAATATCTGTCTCCCACGACTATGTGGAAAATAGTAAGTAGCGTGTTTTTTCTTTCAGACTATTTAAAATTTTATTAAAATCCGTTCATCCGTTATGGAGACAGACGCTAACTAACACATGGAGGGAGATTAGATGGATTAGATCCATGCTTATATCTATACTTTCGCATTTATAAGATTAAGTAGTAAGATTGTGCATACAACGTGAAATTAATCGCTTTGGTTTTCTGGTTTTTCGTACTGGTTTTCACATTTAATTTGACAAACAATAGAGCAACTCTCTCCCCTATTCTATTGTGAGGGTACAAACGTAAAAATGTTTTTGTGAATTCGTTAACTTAAAACAAAGGCGTGAGCTGTTGCAACATTCTGTCACTCCACCTTGCAATTTCGAAAGCAACCACGTATTTCTGTACACTATGAAGGATTTAATCCGGCTACAGACGCTCAGTTCCAAATGTACAGTTCGACTGTGCAGTTAAAACTGAACATTAGCAGCTGTATTTCCTTTCGTTTCAAACAGAAATTGCAACTTGTTGAGTATTTTAATACATTTTTTTTTTGCATTTAATAAATAAATACCTATACAAAAATTATTTCTGTGTAAAGACAGAAGATTGAATTTTAACTATACGTATTTAAGTAATTTTAAGTACGTATTGAATAATATAAACTACGTTTAATCGTAAAGAATATTACAAGAGCAATATATGCAATATGTAAACAAGGAGACTAAAAGTGCAAACATATAATAGAATACTCTTTGGTTGTATTATGTATTTCTTACAATATTTATAATTTGTAAGTTGGAAGATTTCATTAATTTATTCAAACCTTCGAGAATAATTTAATAGCTGAAAAGCCGTAATTGTTAATCAGTCCGCTGAGTGATATAATACCACGACATAATGCAACTGAACGGATGTTAATTGTTAATCGGATTAGTAACTATATTACATTATCGATGGACCATTCAAATGAACGGACAAATTAACACGCTCACTGCGTCAGGCTGATGGCCTGCCGCGGTACTTGAGCTGGTGCGGAGGAAGAAAACTATGTCCCTCTCGCTTGTGTGAAACGATTATATCAGGTTTTTGTAAAAATTATACGAATAAAAAAAAGATATACATTATGTTAGAGCTCAGGGGTTTTAGCTCTTGACTTGTAAACTGCAGGTCCCGAGTTCGAATCCCGGCATGTACCAATGTGTTTTTCGATTTTCGATTTTCATATGTGCATATTTTACCGACGCTCTTAGGTGAAGGAAAACATCGTGATGCAACCTGCACATATCGGCGAAGAAATTCAAAGATATGTGTATTCACGTAAAATACGCGCTAGTCGTGGAGTTGCGGAAAATGGAGCCCATCATGGGTCAAAACCTTTAACCTTTAACCTTTTATACATAACGTTTCCACAAAATTACAGCAATTTAATCTATCCTAGTGATGGTGAATACTGGATGGATGTGATAATTTAAATCGGATTCGTATATTACGTTTTACTGATTTGGTTGTAATTTTACATCAACCAATTGATTAAGTTACAAAAACTAGGTTAGGTTAAATTGTAAGATCCTAAAGTTTTTACTCATTATACTCGTAAAATATTCTTATCAGGTCTTAAGTACATTATTCTAAGTGACTAACAAAATTTCGCGTGAGTGACTTAAATATTCTATTTTAAAGTTAAAAGTATAAAGTAAGGGAACTAATTTCGACGTGACTAATAAGTGATTACCTTCCGTTATAACCTTTAGACCAAGAATATTTGTTTATTAAATAAAAGCTGCAAAACGAGCCTTAAACGAATTTCACGTACGTTGCGTGCTTTAGCTATAGAGTGACACTAACGGAACAACTCGCTGACCGTATGCGCAGACTGGAGCTTTTAGGATACGCGTAGACGTTAGCTACGGGCTGATAGCTACGCGTAGCAGTTAGCTACTCACTGATAACTACCGAGTTATTTTAATTCTAATACTCTTTAGTCTAAAAACTGCCTTGATTTTCTATTAGGTTAAACTTTACGTTTCACTTAAACTGTTAATATAAAACCATTTAAGAAGTTATCCAAGTTCAAAACTGAATTTGATCTTTAGCGAGCCCCTAACGATATTATTCATTCATCCATTAATCCAGTAATTTTTGATAAAATTAGGTAACACAAAGACGCATATTTTTGTATTTTAACAACCTTAAGATTGTCTTAAAGCCTAAATTAGGCTAATTAGACTGATATAAGTGAATTTAAATAGATTTTAAAAATTGTAGTATTTGTTTCATCAAGTAGAGTGAAAGTGATGACATTTTAATATAATAGCTTTTGCCCGCGACTTCGTCTGCATAGTATTAAAAAGGTCTATGAGTAGTCTATGATACTCTACTTCCAGAGTTCCAGTCTATAGTATAGTCTACTTCCAGACTAATTTCTACACCTTTACAAAATTTCATCGAGATTCATGAAGTTCCTATGTACCTTCTAACAAACATCCATATTAGTATAAGTATTGATAGTTATTAGAATAAATTTATGGCTTTAGACTGCTTTCGATCCCGCGTAATTGTGCGTTCTCGGTTCCCGTGCATTTAACATGGGCGTTCGGAGTGATTCCAGATATTCTCCATTGCAAGTCCACCACAAAACAACCTGGGGACAAAGGCTACGTATGTGTAAGAACTCGTATTTAACAAAACTAATGGCTGGCATTTTACCCACATTAAATTCAAACCACCACTATAAGTATTTTAAACTGTTACCATAACGATTTCTGAAATCTAGGTCACGACCTTTGTACGTTGTTTTTCTGTTGAACTTGCCACATACATCCCAGCGTTGTTATATACTAGTTCGTATCGTAATGCCTAAATATTGATTTTATCGAAAAGCTCGAGCTTCCATATAAACAATTTAAACGAATAGTGTCTAGTTGTCGCTGTTTCTGCAGGCAGTTGAAAGCGTGCAAATCAATACAAAGTTTGAATAAGAATCACAACTACGAGTGAGTCGGAACTTGGAAGGACGGTTAACGCTGCTTGCAACTTGCACTGCTTATCGAATATTAACAACTTAGAGATTGTTTTAGCTAGACTGCTTTAAATTATAATCCTATAGAAGATTTGGATTAGTAGAAATGTTTATCTATATTTGTCCCTACATATACCTAAATCACTTCGGCGACGTAGGTTTCGATTTTGAGAGTTTTTAAAAATAATTTTAAATAGTTATAAGCATTTGGCCATAACTTCAATGGGGTACTTATTAAGTTTATGCGTATTCTACTGATTGATAATCAGGATTTTGATTCCTAAATCTTCCGATATGTTTAAATGTCCGGTTCCACTGCTGTAAAAGATGTACAGAAACATGAGAGGTATAGAAATATGTTTCTGAATTTGCGATTCACCAGTGAAAATTCAACTAATAGAGATAATAAATAGTATACAATAGTAATATTATATTCTTCCTATATTAATTTTATATATTTAGCGATAAACATTATTTTACAGCTTTGTATTTAGAAACGGTAAATGATTTTTTGTAAAGTTCTGAAATGATTGAATGTTTTGTATTTCAAGTTACTGAATATGTCAATAAAAAGTATATAAAATTCTAAAAGAACATCGGAACATAAATTAAAAGATTATCTCTATTTATGCGTTTATGGTTTGATTTATTTGGTCAAATTGGTAGTTTCTACTTTAATACTCCCTTATTTTATTTGATTTAATATTTAATAATTGGTATAAAAAGTGTAGGTACTTATGTTTTTTTACTATTTCGTTGTTATTATGATTATTGATATTTTATTACATTAAAATGTTGTATTTGTTTTTAGTTGAAATTTATATACTATTTCGCTATGCAGACGTTGGGTTTCCCCATTTTCTTGTCGGTGACCGAATTTCGTAACCGGCGTCGTAGTCATTCTCGTAGACAGTCTCGTAGCCTTTTTGTGCGAGTTTAACTCTAGTGAGATTCGACCGAAAACGATTACAGTTCATAGTATTCGCTAAATGGAAAAGGGCGTTAGTCATGTGATGTACGAAAATACCTTCGCGTGATAAATTTAGTTTATCGCCAGCTGAAATAATTTAAGCAAACGCTTCAAGTGACGCACAGCAACTTAAACATTAAGTTCAGCCAATGATGGGCGTGGACAGCATCTTCGACTCAAGAAGTACCTTTCTTACGCCCCCAATTATATTTTTTTTATTTCTATTTATTTCGAACTACCGTATTCGCGAAGTTTTCCTGCTTTTAAAACAATTTTATCGGTAAAAGCACTCTTTATGCCGTTCACGATTTTTCATAATTTTTGACACATTTTTGTGTAACCTAATACTTAAATGTAATCCTTTCATGTTCTATTAGTAATATAATATTAATTAATCTGATGTAGTATTTGTGGTCTATATTGTTAGTTTTATAGACTTTTGTATCGTATTATATAAGCCAGTATTAAGTTACAGTAGTCCAATATCGGGCACTTACTTGTGCCGACCATGCTCCCATGCCTCTGAAGGTTGTGAATGATGAGCGATGCATGGTAATGACTTGATGGAGAGCACCTACCTGGTGGCAATGTCTATGAACGGTGGCGGTGTACACCAACCAGCAGATGGATGTAACCGGGCCGCAAAGCCGCCCTCTTCATCCACCGTGTTATTAGCTGGAGTTCATCGCCAGCATGCGACCACCGTCCCCGATCGATTTTACGAAGGCGATCTGGTAACACATGGAGGAGCGCGCTAGACCCGGCGGCGGCGGCGGCGGCGGCGGCGGCGGCGGCGGGGCGTGTACGAACTTCAGTCGAGGCCGCCGAGCGCGACCGCGACACTCGCGCGTTTAATCCCGCTCTAATTTCGGTCGATGCGATAGCGGAGGTTACTCGCGCATGACTACAGCGGGAATGTGGACGCCCCGGCAGTCGGAGAGCGGAGCGCCGTGCGCACTGGGATGCGCACGATCAATATCGTAAGGCGTGCGTTGCGGCTCGCCCAAAACCGTCCCCGCGCGAAAATAAACCACCCTTTATTCATATGATGACGTTGGCAATCGACGTCATCATAAAAAAGAAGGGAAGCACGCGCGGGCGCACATTGCGAGCGGCTTCCGCGGCCGGGCGCCGTTGTGCGCAAGTCCAGCTCGCTCGCTCGCCCGCTCGCGCGCTCAGCCGCACACCATACCGTCCCACGCGGAGGGGGCAGGTCTCTAAACTTCACTTTGACGCCCTTTTTACACTATAATCGATAAAACTTGGCGGAAGTGTATATAATATATGTTATTAATAATAATACCTGTAGATATTGTTGCATTAACTTACAAAAAAAATTAAGTTTAAAAATTAACAATACTACAATATATTACGTAAATA
The DNA here is from genome assembly GCA_013186455.1 of Papilio dardanus tibullus. Taxonomy (NCBI): domain Eukaryota; kingdom Metazoa; phylum Arthropoda; class Insecta; order Lepidoptera; family Papilionidae; genus Papilio; species Papilio dardanus. The sequence goes on along the minus strand of QDHC01003381.1, from coordinate 115,042 downwards.
CTACTTTAGAAGTAGTGAAAACAATAAGTTACACAGAAAATAATAATTGGATATCACACATTATCTTTATATTTATGTTTAGGTAATTAATAAAAAGACTCGATTGACTTAATTCCAAGACTTTCCGCAAAAAGTACAAATCTTGACCTTGCTTCTGTCAGTCCAGCCATTTAGCTTAAACAGTGATGTAAGCGGTCACAATGGACATATATAAAAAATCAAATCCTTTCTTGGCTTGGCCTAGTTATTCTATTCCATCTTTGCATGTCCTTAATAAGTGGTCTAATATACATAGATATCTGATATATCAGTGAGTCCAAAGGACTGGGTCTTTAGGCCCAAGAAATAAGAACAACTTTTAACACTTAATGTTTTTTTGTAATATTTAAAGCAATTATGCTGCAGACAAATATTAAAACGCCACTGAAGTATACTTTTAACTTTTAGGGAATGAAAAGTTTTGTGTTCGCTCGCATAGTACTTAAGTATAACAGAAATATCTGTTTAAAATATCAAATCTCTTGACCCAACAGTATGGTATGGGCTGTGCATTAAGAAGTTTATCCATCAATCAATTTCTTATTATATATCGCCAAGCAAGCATTGCAAGCCTTCGATATAATAAACATATATTATAAATAAACCTGAAAAGGCCAGCTTACCAGTCGCCGTACCAGCTTAAAGTAATTTAAACTGGTATAGTATATTTACAGTTCTGAAGCTGGCTAAGAATATTCGCCAGTCTGCTAGGAATAAAAATGGTAGAATCTTTGATGTTAATCACGAAAGACGTTTAGGTGTTTCAACGAAACCTATATTTGTGATTTAGAAATAGAGCTCGAGTAATTTTTATTTGATTTTACGTAAGGAAATAAGTTAAGAGAGTTTGTTCATTGATAATTTTCTGATGAACAATAACCAAATATTGCTTAAAATTATGCTACTGGATTATTTAGGATGCCTGATACTAAACTTACGACTTTCTTCAACTGTAATTTTACTGAAATGTCAATGTTTTCGAAGATATTTCTAAAACTCGTGTAACAATCAATATAGTGAAAATATGATAAACAATACTTATAGGTGGACCGGAAAGCATTGTTGTTTTCTTAAGCTGAAAAACGTATACAAACCTTTATTTTTAATCAAGAATGTATTCTCTATCATCTGTAAAAACCTTTTGGTTTGTAGTCAGGATATTTTCAATCCCTTATCGATAAAAATTAACTAGTTTTTCGGCAAAATACTTAGCACCATATGTACGTAGAATCGTGGTAATGGAACAGTTGACTTGTATAAAATAATCGAGATTTCCGAAATGACGTTAAAGGAGAATCTAAATATAAAGTATAAGTTCCAATATAGCTATTAGTGCAAAGGTATTTTAAATAATGGGATATGTCTAAATCGTTGCGAGTACCCATCGATAGTTCCGTCGGACGCGAGCCGATGCAGCTAAGCTCGCATCGAATCCTGTAAATTCTGATATTGCAATTTATCGCTGAAAATATTTCAAGCGCACAATACCGTATTCGCGACACGTTTCCACTCTATTTAAACTATCATTCCAAGTCTTTAGAGGCGTAACATTGGAATAAAAATTTATCGACGCTAGTAGTACATTTTTTATTTTACCAAATTATTACAGATCTGAAGGAAAAGCTGATGCGCACACACTACGTGCGTAGGATGAGGACAGGAAGATGATGTTTTGTAAGGAATCAATAAGAGTTTTTAATTCAATATGAATTTATTTTATTTTATTAATTTTCGTACAATGTATTTAGTCTTAAGCTAAATAAAAAGCCATACGAATATAAGAATGGTGAAGCATAGAAAACCTCTTCATTTACAATAAACTTACCTAGATTTCTAAAGTATTTTTAAGCACTTTATTACTCTTGTACACAAACGCCAGAAAAAGGGGACACTTAATTACCTACACTACTCAACATATCCTATGTTATTAGTCAAAAATAACATTAAAATTAAAAAACAAATCTTAACCATAAACCTTTTTTACTATAAGGAATGGAATATTAAGTATTTCTTCAACTGACCAGAAGAGGATAAGGATTAGGATATCATGTGATTACTCTGTACAGTGACAGTCAGTTGTAATGGTGCAGTATCAGCAGTCCAAAGAAGAGATACCTGCAGACATTTTATCGCAGGCTCTAATCGCGATATTAATTCTGATAATTATTACTGAAAACATTTTTTGTATTCTTGCATATTTAATGATTCATTTTTTTTCTTGGGTTTCCATTCAACATTTTTTAAATTTTTATAGCATTATTTTCATCGTAACTTATGGATTTGTCGGCAATTGTGTTTAGAGGTAATGCTGTTTCTACTGCTGATAAATCTGGCTTAACAGTGTCAGGATTGATCCACACTGAGGTACTTTGTGAAGTGGATGGAGTAGGTGGCGGGCTGGTAGAGTCTGAGAACAAACAAAGCTTTTGTACATTTTTGGTATTTCAACATCGTTAACATGATGGTCATCGAACCTCATTTTTTTGAATTGTAACTGCTGAGCAGCTAAATCTCAAACACCTTGCTTAATGTTATTCCTTATCTGCACCATATAAACCACTTGCAAAGTAATAAACTCGAAGGTTATAAATTAAAAATACACGATTTGCGAAATAATTCAAAATGTTAGATAACAACCGATCAATCTAATGTCAAAATGTCGGAAACGGAAGTCGCAGTCAAAAAAACTCAAAACCAAAGAGCATTTTATATTTAAAAGCAGCAGGCTGACAACTGATAAGTTATGTGACCGGAAAGGTATAAGAGAAACTTAATTATGATTAGCACACTATCAGCATTTTCAATAGCTTTTACCACGTCGTAGGCCCATGTGAGTTTAACTTACCTTTTTTTGACAGAATCAGCCAATAGCAGAACCTTTCCCACCTTGCTATAGATTATATAAAAAGAAACTGACTGTGTGTCAGTCGTAAAATATGTGAACTAATACTGTCACCTTGACAGCGTCACGTTTTGACCAATCAGGGAGCGGCAGCCGTCCGCGATAATGTTGCCATTTTTATAATTTCGAAATTGCAGAAAAAAATCACGTATGAAACGGCGTGTCATTTTATGTGCTTTTATTAGACTATTTGTTGTTATTAATGCCGAACATAATTATATTAAAAATATAAATGTTTACTTTGTATTTTTAAGAATATATATAATCCTAATGTATTTATAGGTGGGAGATATTAATAGATGACATTTGACACTGCATTGGGATATAACAACGTAACTTTGTAACGACGAGCGGAAAACATTTTTTTATATTACAATTGCAAAATTGCTGCACCAAAATTATAAAAAATCGAACGAGAAACATCGGATGTTCATATTCATATTTAATTCAAATGTTCATATTCAATTTTATTTACAAATACGTTTTTAAAGTCCGCATCGATTCATTTACTTGAAATATTTTTTTAGAACGAAGCTAAAATTGATTGATGTCAAATAGGGTTTTTTAAATTGGTTCACCTACAACGTTGACGAGTTTCGAAAGAAGTTGGGAAAATTTTACTTACTGGTAGCCCTGAAAACCTAGGCGTCCCCTGTCAATGTCAAAAAACTACCATAAGATCTCTGTGTGTCGGTACTCGGCGCATCGCTAGGCGTTTAGGTACATTATATTGAATAGAATACGAGAACTGGAATACATATGCCAGCGTGGAAAGCTAAACACAGTTAATTTATCTATTTTAGATTTCATGAACGTGTTGTTTTCTGGAAAAATGTATTGTTCTTTATTACCGAAGGTGATAGCCACCACGTCACTGTTACTGCTTATTTGGTTTAGCCACTGCGTAAAGGGTAAGTTTTCAGTGCATACTAAAAAGTAGTGTTTTATTTACAGTTACAACTTTACTTACGACTCTTATTTTTATGCGCCTCTTAATTTCAATATTTTAAAACTTAAATTGCTTAACATTTGAAGTTTAGAACAATTGTAACAATGGTACACTTTGTCTCTACAGAAAAACACATTTAAACATTAGGCTTAATGTCATATCGTTATTGAATTAAATTGATATACTTACAGTAGACTCTCGATAAGTCGAATCTCAGTGCAAAATACTTTGACTTAACAAGTAGTTCAAGATTGAAATATGTATTTGTTAATGTAGCTTGGGAACTTCCGACTACGACGTCATTGTGTATTACTAAATTCGACTCGAATTTATGAAGTTCGAGTTATCAAGTATAAATATGTACTTAAATGCCTACATAGTGAACTTACATCTTATGTAAGTTACTCTAAGTCAACATACTAAGAATTTGGGTTTTCAGTCAGCGAAAGGGAATCGCATATTGACAAATTCAACTTAGCAGTGTCCGAGTTATATAGATTCCATTGTAGTATTTTTGTTTATTTCAAATGTGCAATTAGACAACAAGGGACAATATTCGTTATGTGGTCTACGGACCACACTGGTGGTATATAACAGTTCAAATCAGCATTTAATATGTGACAGATGTAAATTTGTAATCAATTTAAAAAATCTTTGATTTATTACAACTATACCAAAATCTATTAAAACTATAGAAGCATTTAGTTATTAAAACTATGTTATGGTAATACCTACCGTAGCCTTTGTGTTGGTTGAAAACAGAATTATGTCAACTAAAGTACTAAGCGGCCATTTCAATATTTTACATATTTATTTCTTTTGAAATTGTGAGATAAAGTGAAATTATATTGTAAGGGGTATCTAATGTTATAAAGTTATGTGATAAAGAGTGTTGCACCCGAAATGTTTTTAAAATATTGAGTTTAAGCCTATAGTGCATGCAGTTTATTTGCAGTTAAGAGTTGGGTTTGGAATTTGGGATATTAAAATATTTTAAACTGTCCTATGTTATATTGTTACATTTGTGGAAAATACATAACTATGCAAGCTTAGCTTTTTCATGAATAGATGTTCAAAAGTGTAGATATAAAAATCATAAATGTGTGAGTTGCTTTTAATTGGATAGAAAACCATTGATATTAAAATCATTTGTCACTTCTCTACCAATACATCCCACTTTCCTTGCTTTACTAAAGTAGTCTCGCCACTTTTAAAAAAAAAGGTTGAAGGTTTCGACATATGATGGGCTTCATTTTCCGCTCCACGACTAGCGCGTATTTTGCGCGAATACACATATCTTTGAATTTCTTCGCCGATATGTGCAGGTTTATTTTTTCTTTTATGGCATTTTCTGTGCATTTGTAAGTTTTACATATTTTCAGACAGAACTAACTGTGGTAGGGACTCCTCGGCTCAGATGTCCTTGTCTGACTTTAACATTCACTTGTGTCTCAAGTCAAATCAGCAGATCGCTGTCTTTCGTCAGATCAGTAAATGTGTCCTATAGAAACAAAAACAGCAATCTGACATTTCACTAATTACTGGTAATTTGAAAAGTGTAATTTTTTTGATCTGAAAGATACTAACATGGTTATTTGAGCTCAATTTTTGGTTGTAAATTGCCGTTTTTGGTATAATATTATTAAGTAATCAAAGAATATTTTATTCAAAAAGTATTGCTGTATATTTAACTGGATTTAAAAAAATGACAGATTGATAGTTTTGATTCTATTATGCCTCAAGTATATAACAACAAAGTTATCTGACTAAACATTAAACTAAATTATGATAGCTTATTAGCACAATGGATCTTGTATTGATGGTTCTTTGTATAAGCTAAATGAAATGCCAAAGAAAGTTTGTATACAAAAAAATATATAAATAATAAAATAAAAATATTGTCTTTTTTTTAATATTTGTGCTTGTGCATATTATTTAATAGATAAATTATTATTTTTATTTTTTGATATTACTCATATTTTGACTGGCATTACAAAGAATCATTTCTGCTTCTAAATCTACACGGTGATATTCCCCAAGCGACGACCGAGTGCCGCGACACGTCATGGAAATTAATTTTAAGAATGAATGCGGGACTGAATTAAAATATCCGCCGACACAATTTGTACAGTAAATGAAGTCATTTAGTTCAACAATTACAATTAGTATCTACAGGAAGCCCACTGTTAAGTTGCATTATGAGGGACTTCCCTAAAAGAATTACTCTTTTTTTTTTAAAGAACCCGCGTGTTAATAAAAAAGTTTTGTAATAAAACTAAATGTACATTAAAATTATGCTAAAGTAATATTACCTTTGTCTAATTTGACGGTCCATCTGTTGGCGCAATGTAATGATTCAATGTTGCAAAAGCAAGTAGCGTAGAGTGGTATTGATATCGAACTTTAAACAAAGTTTCTCTCTTTATAATATTAGTATAGATATAATAATTTTTAATTGCAGATTATTTAAACTCTACCTTTTTGTATCGACTTTAAAAATAAATTCATTTTTTTAAATAAACAAAAATAATAATGTCTTTTGTACAATAATACTGGCTGTTGGAGGGCACGATAAGGCCGACGATGATTCAAACAAGAGCTGTAATTTAGTATTGCACATTTTGTTTAGCCACCGAGTATCAGAAGCTAATCGACGTGTGTACGTACAGTTCCCGGATATAAATCAATAACACTGCCTCTTATTACGACCGGATGTTTTATTTCCATCTCTTGCTAATTTCCTAATATTTTGTTCTAAACGCACATATCGCTTAAATTTCTTCTAAATATAATAAAACGATAGTCAACGATTTGATAGTTTAATAATCGAAAAAATGTTTTCCTAACTATCAATTATAGCCGTTTAGACAATCGTTTCATATTGCAAAAGCAACGTTTGTATAGCTTTGTTTGTTTTAATTGTTTATTCAGTTGTCCCATAACAAGCGTAAAGATATTTATTGCAAAGAGTAGGGACTGTAACATCAATGTGCGCGTTATATCATTGGGGAGTAGGTATGGAAATGAATTGTCGCAGTAATTCTCAGATTTTCAAGATAATACCGCGTAACAATGAAATTAGACGTGTTTTCAGCCCTAGCGATAATTCAACTTTCAATACACACAGTTGGTGCTGGTATTTTCTATTTCTTTTACGTATTACTTACGGGTAAATTGTTTATTTTTGACGTTGAATCTTTTTTCCCAGGAAGTAACGTGAATTACATATTGGATGAGGATTTGGTTACTTTCAATAGTCAACCAAACATAGTTTTGTTGGAACATGACCGTTACCGTCGCGACGCTCCAGTCCCGACGACGCCGCCCCCTCCGGAATCTTCCACAACAGCTGCGGTTACTGTCGCCAATGCATCCACCAAGCCTACTCAGTCAACAACCACGGACGATATCAATAGAACAATTAACAGCACTGCTAGTAAGTAAAACACTTTTTTTAATGTAACAAAGCTTTAGTATTACTTTAAGATTAGAACATAGACATTGAAGTATTGGTATGTTGAACAAGGCAATTTTAATCGAGTTTTCAAAGTTTACTGTGAGCCATACGACACATGAATAATACGCGTTCTTAACTTAGTATATGTTTTATAAATAACGATTATTGAAAACCTACTAATATTCTAAATACTATAACCTCGTTAGCTTACGTACGAATACAAAGTCATGAAAATATTGTTTTATGCGACGTTTGTATTGCTAGTATTATGTCGTTTATTCTAAATTCGTTGCTGGTTTTAGTAAGCGTCTCGGATAAACAGGTAAACACGACGAGCAACGTTGATTTATGCTATGTGTTGGAAAAAAACATTTGGAAAAACCTGCTACTTATAATAATAGCTAATTTTATATTTTTAAATCCCGCAAAAATAATTATTTGCAAAACGTTCTAACATTGTCAGCCTTATTTGCACCGTTACATAGATCATTTGTTGACGCTTGTCTATATTTAATATACGGAGATAGAGAGAGGCCCAAAACAAAAAAAGAGGCTTCGTCCGCGATGAATTCAAAAAACTTAAGTAGTCTATTTGTTCTCCCAGACTATGTTTAATATATACCAAATTTCATAGATATCCGTTCTGGTGAGACCTACCTTATAACATCCAACCATGTAAACATTCGCATTTATTATATTAGTGTGATGGCCGTACGATATGAAATAAGAAAACATGACGTAGACTCAAGCAGGCACTATATTCTTATTTTACGCATTCAAGTAAAACCGGTATTGTTTGCGCGAAGAGCGCTCATGCAATGCTCTATCACTATAAGCTTGGCATTAGTCTTTAGTTATTGTTTAATGTTTCCATAATTTACTAGCGACAGCCCGTACGGTCGCCGATGATCTCAGTGCGTATTATTTGCCAAAGGGAAATTACACAGGTGTTTACAATGACGTAGCTCGGTTTTTATTATTTGTTGTTTGCTGTGCGTTACGTTTTATCTTCAGATGAACCAATTTCTTGATTTATATTTTCAGACAACATTTTAGCTGACTTGGTGTAGCCAATTCATTGAATGTATTTACAGCTAAATCTCATTTTTTTATCGTTTTTGTTTTCCATTGTCTTTTATCAATAAAGTCAGAATTATGAATTCTGAAAAAATCCATCGAATTTTTAATTGCAGTATTGATCAGTATAGGTACTTGCAGGACATCTAAGAAACAAATCAAGCAAATATGTTTGAAATAGTTGTGTCGTATTGTGTTTGCTCGTACACAATCGTTGCTTAATGAGCTATGACACGAGATAAATGCGTCGTATTTGTGTACCTCTGTTATTGCTTTGAGATCATTTATATGCGTGCCATATACGCCCGGTGTAAAGCAGAGCTGCAATGGTTCGTTGTGACGTTACTACGTCTTACTCCAATAACATAGTCTCAAGGTCTCTTAACTGTATTTTGGCTATATATTTAAATGAGTTTACCCTGAAATTATGATAATCTTATAAATAAATATGAGATGCACGCTACGTATTGCGTCACGTGTATTTAGTCACGTATTATGCGGCCGCATTGTGTTGTCTTTGTGATATTAAGATCCCGATAGACATTTGTAGAAATTGTACGCCTACTTGTCGTCTCTACATAGTGGCTTCGTTAACATTTATTCACCGTCATCTTAAAATAAAAACATTAACTAACTAAAAAAGTATCTCTCTTGTTTACACTTTTTGATCATACAATTATTTCTCGAACCGAGGAAAAATACATTTTTTCAATTCATTTATTATTATGTAGAAACGATTTATTAAAAAGAATAATATAAACGTAAAAACTTGTTATGGAATATTCCTATTCGGTGTAACTTGTTTCAGATAATGTAAATAATTTAGCCGACTATCCGCGTAAACATTTACCCTTCAGTGGTTAAAATATGATAATTCTTTGAAATAAATCAGATTCTACCATCGAAGTAGCTGCGGTAATTTTCCTCTCAAACCTATTGTTTTTTTCTGTGACGCAAGGCACGTGATGTCGAAGTGTAAATTATATTCTTTTCTGTTTTATAATTTTGCTGCCAATAAAAAAATTACAATGCGAAACCTAGATTTCCATTAGCTTAATTTATATTTTAAACTATAATGTACAGTACAGTGTATATATTTCTTCCTTAACATTATTGCATTGCGATTTCTGCTGATTATAATAATATATGGCCCATGCGAAATTACTCCGTTGCTATTGCCTAATATTTTGGCAATTAACATATTTGTTTCTGAATGAGAACATTGCTTGATAATACATACATCATATCTTCGTCATGTATATTATTGTAAATACGTTTAACAATTGATTTAGAAGAAACGTCTTCTAAACAAGAATAGAATGAATTCGGGCAAAAATATATTGAGACAATTTCTGAAATTAGGTTCCAAAACTTGACGTACCTAATGATTTTGTATTAAAGTCCCTGCAGAGGTCGGTAAATATTCATATAAACATTGTTTTATTTGACAAACAGACTTTCTATACCAAATTTACACCAATGGATCCTTTAGTCAACATTTGAGGCCTTGTTCAATGTTCCATTGTTTAATGTTTTTGGAGATTGTCATACTTCTCTTGATGATGTAGCTGTACTGCGATCTGTCATTTAGGCGTATATTAGTGGATATTACAAGTATTTTCTTTTGTTATTGTATTTCAGAGTCGTCTACCTCAGAGATAGCCACGGTCACTAAGATACCGTTGCTGGGATTCAATGGCACCGGTATATTGCGCGTTAATCTTACCGAGAACATGCCTAAAGTGAGTGAGCCGCTTCTACCTGACGATAGTAAGTACATTGATTTACTGAAATGTAATCATGACCTTGACAATGATATGCTAATTAAGTGTTAAAATGCAAAAAAATAACAGAAATGTTTATGTATAGCATATAAAGCTTTAATTATAATACTTTAAGTAAAACGGCTTTATAATTTAAATGTGTATATTCAAGAGCATGAAATAAAATAACCAAATGATATGGTTCATGCAGCAAAAAGGCGTGACGTATTTCAAATAAGACTTAATTATGGTAAAACAATTGAGTTGTTAAACTAAATATACTGCGGTCATTGGAAGGTCATATGTGTTAGGTGCGTTTAAAAGTTGATTTGCTATCGTAATAGCACCATACATCAAGAAAAAGCGTTAATTTTACCTTCTTCAAATAACTCTCAATATCATTTTACTCTAATTCTAAATGCTTCTATCTATTGTTAATTATAATAAACATTTTGTTTTAAATACCAATTTTATGGTGATTGTTTTTTCAAGTTCATCTAGGAATAGCAAACTTAATACACAACAGTATTGAATGTCATATTTCTTAATTATCGATATCGGTTAATAATAAAACTATGTGTCTGTGTGCAGTCGGACAAAGTCTTAAAGTAAATCAGTGCATCCTCTTTTAAAATGTACATGTTATTACAGCTAAGTGATAAGATTGAATGTTTGCTTGACATTAATGGGCTAGTTCCTCGGTCGCCGTCTATCTTTATAAAGATTTCTTCCTCTTAATTTACACTTTGTTATTTACGACTTGACATCACTTTCTGATTTATTTCTAATGTTTGATGGCGAAAGGAGACAGAAATAAAAGCACACCTGTTATTAACACCTATAATCAGAAATCTTACAAGTATCTCGTCTTGTAAACATAACGAAAGGCATCTATTTCTATGCATGGTGAAATATCTCTGATCAATTACCGGTTTTAGTTAATACATCATTTTCCTTGTATGCTATACTTATGTTGTTCTTTTTAGATATCTCTGATGTCTTTAGGGAAACTCCAGAGACAATTAAAGCTCAACACAATCTCACCAGTTTGATTTATGTAAGTATTTACAATATTAAGTCACTTTACAACAGGTAACAGGAATGTTGACCAAGCTTTTTATAAGTATTGTTAAAGCCAAGTCTGAATTAACCTCTTCATTACTTTAAGTAACTTTTAATCTAACATAAGTAAACACCAATTGTCAATACACATAACATAAAATAAGACTACTCCAGAAAAAGAACAGAACAGAGCACAGAAATAAGGTGTAATCAAAAGGTCAAATAACCTTCTTAGGTTTTCTATTAATATTTTTTTGAAGTATAATTACGTATTAGTGCGTTGATTTCTTGTCGTCTCGGTGTTTCTTTTGTATTAATCGTCATTATTTTTCTATACAGGACAATCACATGTTCTACAATAGCACATTCATCGGTAACGTTTCCTATGTGAAAGAATTTTGGGGAAACATCACCGAACGTAAAGCAGAAATACACGAAGTCCTCAGTAACTCGCATCGACGTGCTACGGTATAGTTTAATTTCAGCCAATGTTAACTGAAATAATAATAAAGCTAACGCACATTTGAGTACATAATAGACTCATTGTTAACAAGTGACGGCATCAAAGAAAAATGTTCTATGCTAATTGTTTTTATTAATGAGATGCAAGGGCTCGATAACGTCTTTGCTCTGTTAATCATATTTTTACCTTTTCAGACATTGAAATTGACTTTCGATTTTCCATTTTACGGCCAAGATCTAAGGAATATCACTGTTGCGACCGGTGGGTTCATCTACACTGGCGAACATGTACACAACTGGCTCGCGGCTACACAGTATATAGCGCCCCTGATGGCTAACTTCGACACCACTCTCACTAATGATAGTATGGTTAAAATGTACGATGACGGTGAGTTAAACTAATAATATCAGAAGGATAGAGGAAGGCAATAGAAATTATTTTTAAATTAACATCACATGTAAATGTAAATTCAACTCAGTTTTTACTGAAATGACATTTGAATATGTAGCAGCGTCAAATTCCATTACACTTTGAATGTATGTCAGATTGTAAGTGACATTTGCAAAGTGAATTGTTTGAAGATTAGTTATAATATTGGGCTTATAATGGAACATAATTGAATTTATATTTTTGCTCTGATTTTGATTAACTATACCACTATTTAATTTTATTTTAGGGACAAAGTTTACTGTTATCTGGGAGAATGTAACTCTACAGGAAGATGCAACAAAGAAGTTCACATTTGCAGCCACATTGCACATAAATGGAGACATTGTTTTCACATACAAAGACATCCCTATACCAGTTCAGGATATCAACGATAAGGAACATCCTGTCAAAGTGGGCATTAGCGATGCTTATTTGAAAGATAAATACCTATTCAGTAAGTTACATTACTTATTTTTAATAATTATATCTAACCGGTAATAAAATAATTTATGCATGTCCATGTTAATTGTACAAAGACGTTTTGAAATCTGTTTCTTTTGTGGAAATGAAAGACAATCCGATAGTACCAGGTCTGGAGAATATTTTGTGTAGCATTGTATCTCATTCCAGCTGTAAAAGTTTTATCAGCTTCAACTGGCCTTTAAAACGTGAAACTACGTAGATATTTGGCACTGGCGTACTGTCGACACACATTCTCTTAACACATCGCTCAATTTCTTTCTGACTTCAACACCATTTTTACCCTTTCCATAGTAAAATATAAGATAAATCTAAAATGTTGCTTATCGCCATATTTAAAAGGGGCATCAACCAAAAACTACAACACATATTTAATTGCAATTTTTCACATGAAATAAATTTAAGTCGGGAAAAAAACGAAATTACTTTACGAACAACTTAATATTTTATACATTTTGTTCCCCGCAGTGATAGACAACGATATTAGATTGAATGTACCATAAAAAATATTATAAAAACTTCCATCGAAATTATTTTAATTAGTTTGGATATGGACATAAGTTGGTATGGTGTTAATGACCTACATGAAGAGAACAATAACAACTTATTCGTCCTTATTAAAACATTCCTATTTATATTACTTACAGTCAAACCTGGATAAGCGATAACCCTCTATAAGCGAGATTCGAGTTTGGATGAACATCTGCAGTTGCTATTTTTTATGATTCTGAGAGATTGTAAAATTAAATTCTCGTAATTTAACAATGAAATCGGCTTAGCAGTTGTGCTTTTTGTGTGTCTTTGTACACATTTAGCGCCAATTTTATTATTCAAATGGCGTAAATAAGAATGTAATTGTTACCTCTGTTTTTTACAGTACTGGAAAATAACCGTTACATATATGTATATGAAAAGATAAACCGTGACTGGAAGTATGTAATTTCAAAATGTAAAAACTAAAAAATAACGAAAATAATGATAGATTACTAAGCTATATTTAGTTATAATTATCTCCTTTGTTAAAATAATAATACTACTACATAGATCGTTTATTCTCCCCATATTAACTGCATGATTTATAAAACCTCTATAAGGGAGAAGGATCGTTTCAAATACCTCTATAAGCGAGGGTTATATCGCGGTCCCTTGGACTGTCGCTTGTCCAGGTTCGACAACGAAATTTCCTGTTGCATTGTAGTGTTTTTATTTAATTTCTACTTAATTTGTTGCCGTAATGCATTTAAATTATTTCACTAAAACATAGTTCAAGATAGATGTTAGCAGTGTTCTTTTTTTATTTTCTAACATACAAATCACTTACCTTTCAAGCATGTCTTTGTCAATGTACATGTTTAAATCAAATTCTTTCTTTAAGCCTGTCCTTCATTGATGATCTCATTCCCAATACCACTTTAAACGCTCTACTTTTATCAAATGTAATATAATTATTTCTTCTTCCAACAGACGTGAGACATAAGACAATCTACGAGTATCACCGCATTAGTTTTAAAGACCATGAGATTTCAAACAACACCATCTTGAAATTGACCGCTTTGCCGACCTGCATCCAGTACAACACTTGCGAGACCTGCGCCAACCACAATACTGGATTCCAGGTGATTGCATACAACATCGTTTTCAATATAAATATAAAATTATAACAAAAGTAGCTGTTGCTAGCGACTTCGTTCGCGCGGAATTAAAACTTATAGTCCATGTTACTCGGAGATAATGTATTCTAATGATGGAATAATTTTTGAATTGTGCCTAGTAGTTCAAAAACACAAATATTTTCTTTTTATAATACTAGTATAGATTATCAAAACAATTTTATTTGCACAAGGCTGTGTTTGTATCATCAATATAAAGTTTACAAAAATCTATAGAATAAATGACATTATTTGCCAGTGAAATGCGTAAATATTTTTAATACGTTTATCATTGGATTTTAGTACAGTTACTGGAATATTTATAAATACCACAGTAAGCAAAGGTTAACAAACCCGATAAACACTTATCTTTCAAGTTGGACTAAATAACATGAATTAATAATTAAATTTATTTACATTTACATATATTTTGCAGTGTTTATGGTGTGAACAGATTCGTAAATGTTCAAGCGGCACCGACAGGAATAAACAAGATTGGATGGTTAGAAGTAAGTTTACTATTCTCTCTAATAATCATTTAATGATAACAGACATGGAAAGATGTTTATAATTAAATAACATTTAATTAGGATTGTAATGCAATCACCGGGAAAACACTTAGAGCCTTGGTTTTAAAACAGAATTGTAAAATTATGCAAAAAAAAAACAATTGTTGTTCATTTTGAATGTGCTTTATCTTTACAATATTGTAAAGAAATAAATTGAATTAACATATGTATATCACATCATCATGACCAGCTCAGTATACGTCCCCAGTCGCAGGGCGCGGAGCTCACCGTGAGGGATGCGGGTTGGTTGACTTCATACATATCTTTGAATTTGTTCGCCGATATGTGCAGGTTGCATCACGATGTTTTCTTTCACCGTCACCCTAGAGCTTTGTTAGACCGATGTCACGCAAAAAACGGCTTTACGCCAAAGCAAAATCTCCATTTTTTTCCGCGAACTCGGTCTAATGAAGCCCTGGGGTAAGACTGTCGGGTAAATGTGTAAATATGAAAAACACATTGATACATGGCGGGAGTCCAACTTGGGACCTAAACTCCTGACCCACCGACGCTCTTACGTGTACATAATGTGTAAATTATAATGCAGATTGCGACAGAGACCCCGTAATGAACGCTTCATCTTGTCTCGCCCACGCGCCTATCAACGCGCCCTCTGACAACAGCAACACTGCCTACACTACAGACGGACAGAATAACTCCGTTGTTGTTGTTAGCACAGGTATACAATAACTTTATAAATTACCTACTGACGAGAGTTAATTATAGACTGACTAAATTACCTGACCCAGTGGGTATTACTAAAATATGATATGCTAGCTGTTGTTAGCAACTTCATCTGTATGGAATTAAGAAATATAGCATATGTTACTCGCGTATAATGTAGTTTTATAATGGTGAAAAAAAATTGAAATCGGCCAAGAAGATCTTGATTTATTTCAAACAATACAAAAATACAAAGTTTTCCTCTTTATAATATTAATATAGATTACTATCGTCCTCTCTCAAAAAATTGTCTCGAGATTACTTGTAGGTACTGTAATTGTCTTATGCTTTTTTATTTTATGTAGTTTTAAATGCCAATGAAGGTTTCATTTATTTTCTAAGAGCGCTAGTCGCGTTCCAGCGCCTATTACCGGCGCAGGAACGCTTGTCACATATAAATGACGGATTAGTATGGCTGCTTTTACCGTATATGTAAATAATTAACCGATTTCCAACAAAAGGAGGTTTTTTTTATATGAGAAGGGGCAAACGACCAGCGGATCGCCTAAGTTAGATAATCCGACGCCCACGGACACCTGCAACGCCAGAGGAACCGCAGATGTGTTGCCGGCCTTTAAGGGAGGAGTACGCTCTTTTCTTGAAGGCCCCTAAGTCGTAACCGTTTGGAGGTTGTCAAGTCAATCAGTTTTTTAAAGTTAGATATGTTATTTAATTCGTATCTGAAGTGGCAGAATGTCAGTGGCATCAGATTGTCTATTTTCACCCTACGAAGATTTTGCTTATACGTAGGTCCGTTTTTATCGCGAACTCAATCTATTGAAGCAATAGAGTTAACTCTATTGTAATGTTTTCTAGTGCATACAGATGCTGAAGGTAAGTCTAGTAGCGAGCGTGTGGGGGTTGCCCCAGGGGGCGGGGCAGAGCGGTCGCCGGTGGGCGGCGCCGTCGCGGCGTTCGTCCTCGTCGCGCTCGTCTGCTGCCTCGCCGCGTGGATACTGTACGCGTTCAAGAATCCACACACACGCAGCGGACAGTTCATTATCAAGGTAATATACCCTCAGAAACACTAGTCACTATACGATATTGGGATTTCCACATTTAATTTTCAGGATTTCAGAATCTAAGTGGCATACACAATGCAATGTCATGCCGGCGACGTGAACCTATATACGGACATCTATGAAATTGTATTGCTAAAGTCTCATAGACACTAATTAATGATTTATTATTATTGTTGTTTATGAAATGTGTTATTATTGTTTATGAAATATTTGAATGTGTTTACAGTATCGTCCCTCTCAATGGGGCTGGAGACGCGGCGAGGCGCGTTACACCGCCGCCACCATACATATGTAAGGAGCGCAGTTGTGACGTCACTTCGCAACATCCCACGCAAATCGTAGCGCCGATTGCCTTTTATCCATTCCAGAATACTTCGAAATGTAATGTCCAAGCCAGAGCCGCCTATATTTCAGCTTTTATAACCGTCCTTAATAAACCGACTTCAAAATATTATTTTACATTTACCAAATCAATAACTCACTCTTTTAGTCGGTTTAATCTTTACATTGTTGTAACAACCGTGCTGCCTTTATACATATCTTGTTACAATGTTATACATATTGTTGTACGTAAGTAAAACTAAGTATAAGGCCCTGTTAAATATACTATAATATACTGTAAATATCACTTCAAATTTATTATTCCCGAGTACAAATTAAAAATTAATAATTGTGCCTTAACTTAACTTATGAAACACTGCCAATCGTAACCCATTTTATTTTTACTACTACATTATTGAACAATAAAATAAATATACAATCAATATATTAAACAACAAATACAGTTAAATAATTTAACGAACAGAAAAATGAATTTATCAATATCAAGCACTTTTAGTTCGGGGAGGGGGGAGACAAGCATTGATACAACCTTGTCAACTGTGTAAAAATTTCGAGGGGAAAAGGATAAATCCTAATTAAACACAATTTCTTTTTACATTTTACCTAAAAATAACGTACGATTGGAATTTTATCAGCTATATTTTATTTAAAAATGAAACCGTCCAATTACCACGATTTTTATATTTAAAAAAACGGGACAGTTTTGCCTTTTTAAAAATTAATAAACATTTGACTGAAATCTGATCGGAGTCTTAGGACCTTGTGGCAACTTTCTTGTTTGTATGTGATATAATATGTAAACGGTCTTTGTAAGGCAGATTAAAAAAATGTTTAACAAAAAGGGCAGAAAATAACGTATTAATTAATTTTAAATATATGATACTGTAAATGTTTCATTATTGTGTACACCCCATATCAAAATTATATTAAATATTTACAAATTATGTAATTCATATCATGAGATTTGTAATAAAATGTTAAAATGACTTAATTGTTAGTACTTAAGGAATCTCTAGTAACAAGGTTTATTTGTGATAAATATATATGATTAATTGGTTTAATTTGCTGTTTTCGTTATCCCATTTAATTTGCATATTTGCAGGGCTTCCAAATGCACAATTAAAAATTACTTAGTGCATAAAATCGACCATCATTTTTGCTATATGTATTTTATTTGTAATTTTATACGGTATATAGGTATGCGTCCGTTTATATGTCCAAAATCATTGTTATATGAACAAATGTATTTCCATTGTTAGTTCTATATGATAAAAAAATGTTTAGTTATTAAATTAACATTTTTAATGTAAATTTTTCACTTTCTAGTTTATTTTAAACGATGGCAGTTTTATTGTATCAAGACTATAATTTTAAATCTATACGTGAAAAATAATAAACTTTTAAAATATATGGAATCTCAGTGCCTCTTACGATTGAAGCAATTTCGGTTGAACAAATCGGCATTCTTATAATATATTTTAGTTTAATTAACAATACAGCTCAATATTTTGTACTCATTTATAATAGGTTAAAATCACTTAATTAAATTGACCAACAGTAATCAGCGCTACAATTTGTATCTGCAAATAAGAAAATGTAATAATTTCATTTTCATTGTCTTTGGTTCATTGAGACATCTGCGAGTCCGTCCTTTTTACATTTTTATAAAAGACTTTTAATACATCAAACTACAATTTTGATAAAATAGTTCTAAAACATTCTTCTTAATCAAATATCTTCTAAATTTTCTTATATATTTGATATATACCTAACACTTTATTACTCTTCGAAAACCATCTCTGGATATGACAAACGCATGTTAAAATAAATTTTAGCCGAATTAAAAACGGATACAGGATATAATCAGCTACAGTCGTAGTAGTTAAATTAAAAAAGAGCTAGTAATATTATTCTCGTACATGAGGATAGCAGTAATATACGTATATTAGACAAAACAGAGTTTATAGTCCTTACGGGACTTTACCATTAGTATGTTCTCGCGTGTGCTAAGTGCACGTCGGCTCAATTTTATATATCTATTTCTATTAAGAGGTATTTCGGAGCTATTTAAAGAATATGTTAAAGTGATATTATTTGTATTATTGTCGGTGTTATTATAGTAACAACTTTCAGTTTCTTCATCTGGTGAATAACTAACGGTTTAGAGTACACCAAAGATTTTTGAGGAGACAACAAAAGTTTTTTTTTAATTTTCCGTCGCTTGAGATGTGTAATAAATAAATATCACATTATGTAAAATTTTTGAGTCCACTAGTTTTATTTAGATGTTATTGTTTAATAAAATTATATAAAAATAAAATAAAAAAAATATTTTTAAGCGCCCGATAATGATTGATTTATCGACAATAAAAAGTGGCATTAACATACTTGTTTTATTTATAAATTCTTTTACAGTTTAGTTTTTAGTTATATTCTTCACTCCTAACTCAGGATTGGCTCATGCCCCGGTAGGGACATAATATTATGATCTGACAACTTTTATTTTTTCATAAGTCAAATGAAATAACTAATTGACCGTAGGACAATGTTTGGATTAAGCCTTCTATGTACTTAACTTAATCCTGAACAATGTAACAGTGGGCTAGGCTGGGCGGTCAGTCTCACTACCGCCGTACCATGTACATGTTCATTGTGTCTCGAACAATAGTCGACAATAAAACAAACTTTTTGGCATCTATTGTACTTGTATATTTTACGCGCACCTGAAACAATTCGCCTCAAACACACAAATGTATCAAATAGCAATATGGTTAGTTTTCTTTACAATCGATGCCGACGGAGGCAAGTTGATTTGCAAAAATCCCAAAACAGCGGTTGAAATTGGCAAATGGACACACAACCTGAAGCACCTGGACTCTGCGGTTATAGAAAACGGACCTGTTTCTATGCATGAAGGACAAATGTACGTATATGAAAACAATTTTCCGAACTATATCATCAAGTATGTGCACGTCGACAACGTCGCTATAAAATCTTGCGGAGCCAATGCGCAAGTGAAGAAAGGCGGCGTCGACGCATCTTCGGTTCTTATCGTTATCCACGCCGACATAAACGAGGAAATCCGGTCGGTAATAGATATCTGGGGCTCGTCGAATGGACTACCCGCGAAGAGCGTCGCCTCATATCCAGAACGGTACAAAGGTATGAAGTCCATATATCTGTTCAGCGATCGACGAGCCGTTAACCATAACACAGGTTTTAGCAAAAGTAGATATTGATCAAACAAAATATATGTGTTAAAATTGTTTAATTTATTTGTAAATTAAATATTTTGTACTGTCATTTTCAATAAGGTAAAATTATTGTTAATACAAATCTTATGGGACCAGTAACGATTGTTTGTCCTGTTGAGATTAAATGTTAATTTTGTATTTGTTTTATTTGTATATTACATTAACTTCCTTTACCTCGTAGTAAACTGATGTAGATATTGAAATAATTAGAAATATTCAGAGATGCGATCTTAAAGTTGGTCGTGAGAAACTTATAACCAACCAATTATCAAAATATAAGATTTAGAAAATGCACAAAGGCACAAATATAATAAAAAAATATTAATTTATATTGTAGATATAACTAATGTTATATAGGAGATGGTATAAATACAAAGAATGAATATTATTTTAATATCTTTATTTAAATCAAAATATTGACTTAGCCAAATCTCAATTACGTAAAAGTTGAAACAGCTTAAAACTTAATGTTTGTGACAAAGGTATCTTAAACTAAACTACATAATTACATCTACCAACTGATAAAACAATTTATTTCTCTTTTTTGAGGTTATAGTTGTGAGGCGGATTTGATTCAAACATATTACTAATTAAATCAAATACGATCATTTTAAAACCTTTTAAAGAATATATGTAGTTTCATGAAGTCAGCAGAACTAATTACGTCATGAAAAAAAATACGTTTTAAACACAATGTTGACTAGACACGAAAATACTACAATTCTTTAATATTTAATAACGTATAAGGTAACACTATTTAAAACTACCATTGAGGAAAACTAAACTTACGTTATTACGTGATTTTAAAGTTGTTATTTTTTTATTGCACATAAAATATTTAGTAGGAAATAATTTAAAGCTTTAAGTATTGTGCGTACACAATATGTATACAAAAAAATAATATTCAGAACACTTTCGGAACTACAATATTGTTTGTACATAATTCGGTTTCTTTACATTTTATATATTTTGGTAGTTATATAGAAAATTTTATAAAATCTATATTAGTCACAAATTGTGTAGAAGATACGTATGTCATATAGAAAATATCCTCAAAAAATAAACAATTTATAAAAAACAGTAATATTTTATAACATCTGTCTCTTATACCAATTGAGTGCTTAAAACTAATATTTAAACCGTAAGTTTTTTTCTTTGTAAGGTTCAATATTTTTTAACTATATAATACTAATAAGAAAATGTTTGGACCGGTAACTAAAGTCACCAATCAATACTATATCTTAGTTTTCTAGAAAGAGTAAGAACAAAATCAAAAAATATAACTAGTGAATGTGATTTTTGTTCTAATAATATAAAATGTTAGCCTCGTTTTAGTGCTTTTGAGTTATTCATACATATAATTACTAATAGGATACTTTAAACGTGTTCGAAATTCTATTTGAGATTTTTAACAAAAATACAGTACTCGATTCCTTTGGATATCGCCCAATTAAGGAGTTTATTTGGAAACTTTTTTGAGTTTACGCGAGTTAAGGACTAAAATATGTGTAATACTTAATGAACTATTCTATTACTAACAACTAGCTCGGTATAGTTAGTACCTATCGTCAATTGAAATAGGGTAATTGTGAAGAAAGACGTAATCAAAAAGGTAGGGAAACTAATAATTGCGTAATTAATGAATTCGTAAATAAGTGCAATATCTTTAAATGTTTAATAATAAAATATTACGCAATATTGTATTGAAAATGTAAAACGCAGATCGAAAGGCAAAACTGTTAAGTACGTGCCATCTGACATTTTGATCATACTTTTATATGTGACATATAAGAAAAAATGAATAAAGGTATACGTGATAATAAGACAAGCTAGATACTAGTTTTGAGCTTTAAATGTTAATGAAGCAATATATGCTGAGTATAAGACATTACATGCATTGAAAATATAATGCTTAAACTAAATATTTGGTCATTACTAAATAATACTTGCAAACAACTTGGCGCTTAATCCACGTTGTGGAATTTCAGTATGGCACGTCCTTTGATTTCAGAGTTGCATAGTTTCCTCACTACTTCTTGAGCTTCTTCCGCTGGGAACACAGAGTGTGGCGGCGGCTCGATCTGAAAGCAGAGACACGTTTATATCACATATTAAATGCTACTACTGATAAGAACGGAGAGATGATGACTTTAATTTATAAAAGTTAGAGCTGGTGCCACTGGACGTGTTAAAAATACTACGATTGTTCTGATTTTGGCAGTGAAAGGAAACCCGCGGCCATTAACATTTATAAACTGTAGGTACTTTGCAGAATCTACCTGAGAATAATTGGATATATGTTTTATTTCGACAAACAAATCAGTTGGCTAATTAGAATTGGAAATATTTTTATTATATAAACGACAATAAGTCATGATTAAATAATGAACGCAAATAAGTCACGTAGACATTGAGTGTGGGTATTCACTATTCTAATATACACAGTAAATTGTGGCCAATATTTCAACGTCACCAATTGAGACTATTATGATATAGAACGGTTATCATGCTTCTTTATGTAATTTTTATTGAACAATTTAGCAACTCTACCAGTTGAGATTCAAATCACGACGAATCAATGTACAAAATATTAAATGTAGGGATACAATTAAATCCAATCATTTTATAAAACTACAGATTGTTGCTATTTCTGATCTATAATGTCGACAAAAGATTAAACTACTAGACACCATAGCAATCCTATTGTAAAACATGTTATAACTGTTTTATTTTACGCGCATCATCATATAAGAGTTGTTTTGAGGTGGCGCAGACCTTATTTGCTACCTTATCTGCCCATTTCTTAATACATATATGTATTACATCCTTTGTTTCATCTGTTCAACTCAGATACTTATGCGTCCTACTTTCTGAAGAAAACAACGCAACGTCGCGAGAATTATTTACGCTGACCCAGACTTATATCGGCCAATAAATATTACAATATGCATAGCAACTGCAAAGCACTGCGTCATCTGCAATGCAAAATCGTCGCGTCCGCAAAATCAATTGCGGCCTCGACGACACCAATTGTCGGAATTATTGTTAAGTGATGTCTCTTCACTCACTATACCTAATGTTCAATCGCCAGAGTACGTTATAAAAATTAGACGTGACTTTTATATTGAATCCAATAAGTTGTCAACGGCAAATAAAGATGTTGCAATGAAAATGCGACGTTTTACATAGTACTGGAACATTCTGTTGTTCATCATTTTACAAACTTCTCCGTGCGTCTTTGCAATGCAATTATTTAAATTCAGAATACGCTTGATCCAGTTACAAATAAAGCAGGCTTCTACTTGTAAACACATAAATAAAATAATAATGATACGTCCCTTTTTAAACGCGTTTATGTGTTGAGAAACTATATTAAATGGGATTAAATATGTACAGTAAAAATTCTATCCTTTTAAGACCTGTGTATTTTTTTAATAAGAAACCATTAGCAAGATTAAAAGACCTTCAGAAACATGTTGCAAGGAAGAAAGATTCATAACTTGATAAGTATTTATGGCTTCTTTGATTTTTTAGAATTGAAATAAAGTTCGCAACGTGACCTGTCGTTCAAAGCACAAGTTGATCCACGAGTTTGAAAGCACGTTTTTCCAAAACTTGCAAAATATCCTTAAATTACTGCGTGATGGATTATGTTAAATTTAAATGTATAGCGTTATTAATCTCACATTAAGCTGGAATTTAATTAAGTTCTTGGTTGAATTTATTAATTTTATCACACAAGAACCTTAAACATTATTAAAAATTTTCGTCTGCGCAGTCCAAGTTTATGACCAACACAAGTGGATGTACGCAAATTAAAAAAATGTTTATAATACTTACATCGCCACGTGCAACCAGATACACCAGCTCCCTCAGTTGTTCGATGGAGCCATTCGGCACCACAACAATGTGCACGTTCATATCCTCGGCTTTCTTTGCGAATTTCGGCATCAGTTTATCCCCAACATCCTCAGTTACGAGAACCATTCCTCCCTAGGGATCAGCAGAAGGTGATTTGTGTTAATTAAACAATATAGTGCAGAGAGCGTACAAAAACATAGTATCCTGAAATGTGAACTAAGAACTCCAGAGGTTCGAATACTTCGATTCGATTCGCGCAAAAAATAGAATTTTATGTGTCAGTACACTATGCT
>QDHC01003381.1:56160-83098 GCA_013186455.1 Papilio dardanus tibullus | reverse complement strand
TATTACATTTTAATTATGAAATTATAATATTGGGTTGTTCAGAAAGTCATTTCGTTTTTTCCTGACTGAGGATTTAATTGTGTTTTTTTCACTTAAGTTTGTGTGTGAAGGATTTAAATTCTACATAGTGGGTTTTAGTTGGTGCCCTTTTAAATATGGAGGGCAAAAAGCAACATTATCGACTTATGTTATTGTTGTACTACAGAAAGGGTAAAAATGAAACAAATTGAGCAATGTGTATGGAGAAGATGTGTTGAGAGTACGGCAGCGCCAGATGTCTGCGATGGAGCAAGTTTTGAAGGCCGGTTGAATCTGATAGATACGCGATGAACTTTGGTCATTCGCAATAAGTTTATATAGCTGGAATAGGATACACATCGCCACTCAACACCCACCATATTCTCAGTGTTACCACATTTAGTTGTTAATGATTCTTAAGGGATATGTAATGTAGATTTATTTTGGCAAGTCAACACAGAATTACTGCTCAAGTCCAATGCCTTAATAAATTTAAAAAATGACTGCTGAAGTAAAAATTATACGTTTTTGAATGTGGCAGAATATTCTACTATTATTTTTTTTTTTGTTCCAGGTGAATTTGCAAAGTACAGAAGCAATTTCAAAAGATATATCGCCAGTTGAACGTTTTTCTGTCACCGCCTGTCTACACACTGAAAGTGTTATTGCTATGTATTTTTGAATTTTGTTTAAATTACATGTTATAAAATAATTCATATACTTTTTCAATAAAATAAAAGTTTACACGAGTTTTTCAATCATGCTCCCATCAAATACAAATAACCCTTATGTTTTAAGTACATTTATACATACTTTGTTGTTTATCAACTTAACATGGTTGTTTATGTATTTTTTTAATTAAAGATACAACTTGTATGCTATGTATTGAAGACTTATCAAATATTTTACAGCCTTTCTGAGTAAATATATACAATAAAACATTTAAGTAACAAGTTTTTCGATTTCTGCATAACTGCCTCAATTTCAACTATATTTTTTAATAACAATTACATTTTTGAATATATTATTATTTGTCAATTTTTGGGCAATGACTTTTATTTTCAGGGAAGGGAGATCAATGAAATGTATATTGAAATGAAATACTTGTTTATTTATTTAACTTTGTAATAAAAATCGTAGTAATGTTTTACAAAATCATTTATCTCTCTTCCCAGGAGGCCAATGGAGTATGATGGAGCACACATACCCCCGATACTCGAACGCGTGCGTCGGCGGCGGCGGCGGCGGCAGCAGCGGCGGCCTGCAGCCCGACCACGGCATTTATATGAACAACGTCATCAACCCGCACATGAACGACTCGGACTTGAACGACTACAGCCAGGGCCTGGGCGTGACCGGGCCCTCGCCGGGGCCCAGCTGCTTCCCGGAGGCGCAGACCGCGCAAGAAGTGGTGCCGCAGACGCAGCCTAAACGACGCCGCACTACAAATCCACAGTCCGAGGAGAACTTCCAAAGGGCACTCGAAGCCGTGCGGTTCGGTGGCATCGGCTTCTGTAAAGCGGCAAGAATGTTCGGAGTAAACAACAGGACGCTTTGGCTCGAGTACAAGAAGAAGGGGTATCCCAACAACCGGCCCAGTATTAAGAACAGGATAAAACGCGAGCACACTACTCCGCCGCCCGAACCAAAGGACGAAGTGCAGCAGCCGGAGCAACAGATGGCGCTGATATGCCCGCCGCATTCTGTACCAGTGGGCTTCATCGACTCGCGGCCGATAGACTTCCCGCTGCAGGGCGTGCCCCATCACTCCCCCCTCAACATTCTCGGGATGAACTTTAATTCGATCCAATAGAACGCGGCCTGCGGGCCGGCGGGCGACGAGTCGTACCCCTTGTGACACGAGTGGCAGGGCGCGGAGGCGGCGCCCCTCGCGCCCTTCGCGTCCCTCGCGCCCCTCGCGCCCCTGCACGCCCCGGCCCGCGCACAGCCCGGATACGACGTCTACATGCACATGTCCCTGTAAATACTGTTACCCTCGGACACCAGTATTACTATATACATTAAACATATAACCCTTTGCATTAATTATATTCAAGTGAATGTGATACTGGACCTTATAATGTCCACGAGATGGGCGTATATTTGCCATAATCAGTAATTTATGTATAGATCTCAGTAGCTATTTAAGTTATGTTAATTTACAAGTATAAAATTCAGCTTTTTTTAAAACTAAACATTTTAGGTTGTAATTAAATTTTCCTTGTATATAATGTCATGTAGAACTTCTCCATCACAGGATACTTTTATTCATTACATTTTATATTTAATGCATGACTGGTAAACATGTTTTGTTTTTAAACTACCTCCATTAGTAAGTCACTTTTAAAATATGGAACTTTTACAAAACCAGCCTAACATCTTTTTTTTATTTAGCATTGTAAGATTTATTTTCTATTAATAAGTATAATTTTGTGATTACGTTTTATTGCATTTATTTTAATGTATTGTCCTCGAATATTGTAATAGCATTTACATGATCAATATGAACTATGCAGTCACTACCAGTTACAGTTATACTATTTTTTTATTTATTGACGAACAGTTTGTTGCATATTACAGATCTGTTTATGAAATAATGATCAAAATTGTGTTCACGTATTTTAATTATAATATCGCACATTATCTTTCGATTCATGTACAAGTTAATCAACAACTAGAAACAACAAAATCAATACTATATATCAATTTTAAAAATATATTTATTATACAATGATCTAGGCCATATAGCTTCGTGCGAAAATTACAATGAAATGAAATCGTACTTTGTTTCCCCTTAACGAAATTATTGTTTACACATTTTATATTATCATTTTATCATATCTGAGCTTTGAATGTTTTTCACTGTACAGTATTTGAAAACGTCCATATGATTAACATAATCCTCTAATTAATTTAATAACTATTTAATGCAAATAATTAATTTCATTTTTTCCAAACATTTTTTTTTACGAATCTGCTTTTACACAATGAACTATCGACATTTGCATTTACGTTTTAGTATTTTAAGACAATTCGTATTGTACTTTTAGGTTATTTAGATTATGGTTAGGTGTACGGCATTATTTGGAGAGACTTTACCTAAATAATCATATTATATACATTTTTATCATTATTATTGTACATATCGCAATTGTTAAAATTGACAAGCAATAATGACAAAAACAACTTTACAAATGAATTTTGATGCTTTTTTTCTCAATATTCTAATTATAATATCGAAATACTGATCTTGAAATATTCTATGTTTTTTCTACAGACAAAATAAAAAGTGATGATCGACAGCATTAAAATACATATAACATTTGCTTATTTATCTGTCGAATTGTGAAATAAGATAAAATTATGGTTCATACGATCAAAATGTTGACATTTATATCCAACAAAACCCTTTTTGCAACCAAATTAATTTATGCTTACTTCCTCTTAATCATAGATTTAATATCTGTAGATGGAGCGTTTTGAGCACAAAAGTGAGTCGATAAATAACCCCAGTGTTGACATTATATAACAATGTTTACATAAAAAGTAAATCTAATATAATCTTTAACACTTAAACGTATAAATTGTATGAATCACTCCATCTTCGGTAATATATCTGTGATTTTGTAAGAGTAAAGTATATTCCATTTTGTTGTGGATAAAAACATTTAATCTCAATGATTACTTTTTATATTGTCTGTATCGATGCTTGTGTGTTAGGTGTAGATATTTTAGTTAGAGTAATGCTACCCAAAAGCAATAGTTAAATAGTTTCGCTTGACAGGGTTAAACTGAATACCCACTATGTTGATAGTTTGTGCTTTAGGGTTATTTGAGTATTGCAGTTTCATAGACGCAGTAACAGGTGATAAAAATGCAAATGGTAACGTCTAAAATGTAATTAATAATAGTCAGGTATGATCGTGTTTACAATTTGTATTATTTTCTTAGTTAATACTACGACTTTATAATGTAACTTATGCAAAGATCTCTATTATTTTTGACTGATTTTACAATGTTTACAACACAAACTTCTAACGAGAACGCACTCTTAAATATGAAAAGTATTTATTTTGTACCATATGAAATGCCACTTTTGTACTTATATGAATTTTTACCAGTTATTATTAGTGTGATAGAGTGATTGAACTGACAGTATTATATATCATTTTGGTAGCCAAAAGGCAACTTATTAGAGGTTAGTGTGAAAAATGATATCTTAGGTAACATAGCTGCTATAGACATATGTCAAATTTAGGATGGATTATTAGCTGTTATGTATGCTTCATAATGGACATTATATGTAATAATTAGGAGAACAATGTAGCTGTTATTGGCGGAGGTCACTTTACAACATGTAAATAAGTGTATGTATAAAATATAGAACAACAAGTTACTTGTAATGAACTGTATAATTATATTGATACTAAACTTACTTAAAATTAACGAACAATGTAAAAATTTCATTTTTTTTTATTCTCACAGATGCAATTTTTCTAATGACTATTAAAATACAATGTTTTATTAAAATTATTGCTATTTTATTTTCAACTAATTTTATCATAGTAAATAACATTGTTAAAAGACCTGATTGGACTTTTTAAAATCGATTTGTTTAAGTTTCTAACAATAATTACGAAAGTTCTAAATTGATATAATTACCTATAATTCAGGGACTACGCAAGTAGCAAGAGGATCGCGCATTTATGGTGTAAATTAATTAACAACTGAGCTTCTTAAAATATCGATAAATTAAATAAAGTCGCCAACAGAATGAAGTAATGTTTCTGCTTTAATGTGACATTTTCTTAATTTTAACTCTTTGCCATAGCAAAGCTTGGCTCGTATAGCTATTGTGTCTTAAAATTAATAATTTCTCAGATGCGTTTTCTTCTGAATCGAGTCTGCGCTTGCGCCGCTCAAAATTCTCAAAGCGACAAAGCAGAGTTCCCGACGAGCGCGAAGTGAGGAAGCAACTGTCTGAGCCTGCGCCGCCGATGCCATTACCAGTCTTGCAGAAACACGAGTCTTACCCTCAATATACCTCTAATAAGGTAAGTTGAGAAGAAAGTGCGCCAACAAAATCAGAGGGCCTCCAATGGGAATAAAAAATATTTTACGCCCAACACTATGTCTATGGTTCCTCAGTATACTATGAGCCTTGTGACCGTATCTACCGTTAGTAAGTGCAACTCTTCATTTATATACTTAAAGGAAGCCGTTTTTACATTTTTTTTTCGGTTATTACGATATTTTAATATTTACTAGAGCCGGCGTATGAAGCCTCAAGAGCGTGAAGTTGGGTCACTGCTGATCCGGTTAGTTGATCGTCAGTCGTCTACGACAACTTCGACATCAACGTCGTTCGAGACGCAAGTGGGGGAGGGCGGCGTGCAGACGCAGCGCGCGAGCCACACTCCTGCGGTGCGCGACGGCCCGCCGCTCAGCTGCAACTTCTGCTGGAACACTGTCGACGAGTGCGGCAGGATCCTGCGCCGCAAGACGCAGTACCATTGCCCTGAGTGCCGCACCAACCTCTGCATCGTACCCTGCTTCCATGAGTACCACGACCTGCCGGAGGCTGAATCGAACGCGAGCGCCAGGTGAATCATACAGTACGCCCCACGGCAAGTCCCCGTCACTTTGCAAAGTTCAAAGTAAATCAAAGACAAACAGCAATTGCCCTTTATTTCTGAAAATATCCAGCGCATTGCTTCGGTGGTTCAGTACTGAGTATTGACATATTGTACAGTATTGAATATTGATTACGCCTTGTCTTCAAAGTTTACTTAGAAAAATCGATCCACCCGGTTCATTAACTGTTTCAACATTGTCATTTATAGTATACAGGAGATCGTGTCTTGTCTACATATTTCTATCTTTTTTTATTAATAATAAATACAGGTTTTAAGTACTTTATAGTTGTATCGCAAGAAAAGTTTGGGAAAAAACTTTCAATATTAATAATTAATTCTTAATTGACTAAGTGACTAGATGTAACTTTTATTCGTGGACTTTATAGGTGTTATAATTGATTTTTTAATCTTGCCCTAAATATATGCAAAAAATATTGTTCCGTACAACATTTATACAGATGTGAACACTCTGTTATAATTTGGTTGACAAGTCTAGAAACCAAAAATATCATTATTCTTAAGGCAATCTTGTTAAAAGTGATATAAACATATCGAAAACATACAACTATTTTGTCTATAATATCTATATTTTAAGAGTATTTCAAAATTATAATGTTATATTTAAATGTTACTTATATATCAAAATCATATAATGGTTATAGAATATAAATATTTTCTCGATTGATGTATACAAAGTAGAAGTTGCAAATGCATGTGTTAAGCAAATTGACAAAATTCTAGGAATAAGTATGTACATAAATATTTGTGGCAATAAAAAAATACGTTAGCACTAGAAATACTAAGCACCTTTAAATTAAATAATTGTGGTAACATTTTAATGGTGCACAGGATTATGAAGGGATTGTTAATGTGCAGCGGTGATATATGTGAATAATAAAATTATATTTAGTAGCATTTTCGAAATGTGATAAGATTAAAGGATAATTTTTTCGTATGTTCAAATGTTTATGACTTTAATCTAATACATTGGCAGTCTTATTTTTCATAACAATTCTATGTAACGTATTAGATACAAGGGTTTGCCCTTCAAGAGGCTTATATCTGCGTAGGGCGTGTCTGGGCTCGTGTTTTCTATATGATTTTGGAACTATTATCTATTATCAACACCACGGGCTATTTAACACGTCATAGATGGTGTGCTCGGAGTTTTAATACATGTTGTCTCCCACGTTGGCTTGTTTATGGGACTGGAACGTAGATTCTTCGTTGTTCACTTTAGTTTCATTCCGCACCTCGTGTCTGTTAACGTATCTTTAATAAAGAGCAATATTAAGTGTGTAAAATGTAAAGATTTATAATTATTATAGTATTTTCTGATAAATTAATATAATCATTACGAATTTAAGTCAAATATAATATTTTTGTAGTTTACAAAAGTATTGTATAAAGGGATGTACGAGTTTTTGGCATTTCTTTGATATTTTTTAGTGCCGAAAATTATAATTTTTAATAATTAAAATGTAAATATTTTTTTAAGTCTAAAATACAATATTTAAGAAATGGTATTACAGTACCTTCAATTTTGTTAAAGGAATACTTGTGCCTCTTGCCTCGAAGGTATTGTGTTATAGAAATTTTCATAAAATAATCTACTTACTTATTATAAGTTGTTATTGTTAAAAAAATATTTTTTATAAACATTTATGGGTAACAACTAAAGTTGTGCTATAGAATTGTCCAATATTATTTGGTAATGTTTGTATAAATCTTAAAAATACTATTTATCTTTGCCCAAAAGATATATCACTATGTGACGATGCTATGCAAGGTTTTAAAATACTAATGTACTTATACGATATATCAAGGAATACAAAATATGTATATTTTTATAATTTTTACTAAATTGCTATTTTGAGTCTAAAACATTTAAAAGATTTTTAGATCTCTGCTCTTGTTACTAATTCGTTAATTTTTTTCTAGAAACTGCTGAACAAAATTACTGTTTTCAATCATGTATGTGGGTTAGCGTCATTTATACATAATTATGTATAGAATTTAGCTTTTAGCATTAAAATACAAAGCTTTTATTTTTTTATAATAAAATACGATGTCTCTGTATAGTTACTAGTCTTTCAAATGTATAGTACTTAGTTAATATGTATTCTCCAGTAATTTTAATCAAAATATTGTATAGAATAGCATTTTTATCAAAAGTGAAATCTACTAAAATTAACTACTCAAAAATATTTTATCATCCATGTCTTTTTAATGAGAATAACAGATTTTTTTTAAAAAAAAGTTATCCAGTGGCTTCGTAGAATCTAATTTTCATGATAAGTGTTGTGGTCAGTTTCAATTATAATCCAAATTAATTACCCTTCTTGTCGCTTAGAGGCATGCTTAGACAAATCTCTATAACTGAGACTAGGTGCTTAGATATTATATGTGTATTTAACGAGTAATATCTTCTGTGGTGACAAGTACACTATTCATAAACGGGTCAGATATATTAGTAGTTTTTGTCCGTGCAGGAATATAAATGTATGTAACCCCTCCATACATTTCATTTAATAATCTATATAAAGAAATAATGTACATAGTAGAATCTTTGTTATCTTTTTGTCGTGTGCAATGGTTTAACCCGAATTATATTTCGTATTGTTGTCTCTTATTTGAAAGTTTTTTTTATTATTTTAATTCACCAATCGATAAGAATTATATGTGCGTGATCTTATATTGTGATTAAATTTTAATATACTTTACATATGTGTGGTTATGAAGAATCAAGTTAGAATTCTTATGAACAATGTTTTAATTTTTTACGAATTTAGAAAATCGCATGTTTTAAGTTTAATGCTAAATCTTTTGAATTTAAATAATTATATTGTAATATAAATAAGTCGTGGCAATGTGAGATACCTAATCGAGAGTTTGTTCTATGTAGGTGCCATTTCCATAGTTGTGCCATTCGACTATTGCTACTTCGTGTGTACAGTCGCGGAAATCCGCGGTGTGTCACTTACAGAAAAAATGTTTTGATCCTTAAAATGAGACAATATCTTACTATAGATAACCAATTAGGTTTACCAAAAAACGACAAGGTAATAGCAAAAAGCAACTTGTACTGCTTTAGCTGTACCCTATTGGTTGTTTCAGCTTTGTCTCAATGCGTACGAAATGTTCTAACGATTGGCTTCTAAGGTGGAACACCGCCAGTTTCCCTCACTGTACATCTTAAAAAGTAGAATGTTTAATACTATTAAAACATAATGTGTTTGATTTAAAATAAAGGTATTGATTAACAATAGTATACTTTCTTAACAACCTTCATGTCCAGTAAACTGAAAATGTCGAGCTTGGATTGGTGAGTCACCTCTATAAGCGAGACTAATATCGCAGTTCCCTGGACTCTAGTAACGTTTATTTAGGATATTCTTGTTATTAAAAGAGTTACGACCACACAGAAGACAGGAATGTATTTAAAGTCTTTGTTAGGATTCAAATGTTAAGGACAAAAAAGAAAGCGGTTAGGTAGAGCAATATTTATTGAAAATTAGTAGGCATATTTTTGACTATTCAAGTATTCTGTTACTCATTTTTTCGTATAGTACCTATTGAATTTATTTTTTTACAAACTACACGGAAGTCCGATTTAACAGTACTTCAGTTCATTTTATTCAGCGACATATTCCTTACTCTACGGTTATATCAATTCTAAATCATATTCTCTGGATTCTAAATCATTGTTACAACTACCCTCCTTCCTTAGCTTGCGGGCTTATTTGCGAGTCTTCCATTGGTAATTTTTCACTTTTCCGATTAATAAAATTATTGTGTTGTATTATTACACAATAAACTTATATTTATTCACCTTACCCTCTGAGGACGATACGGAGTCGAGGGATGCGGATAGCGGAGGATTACATTGGAAGGTATAGTGTAAGGGTTATAATCAGCAGTGGACTGGCGATTGAGGATAATAATAGTATTGTCATCCCTCTCTACTCTTTAAAAAATAGAGACAAAAATATGTTTTACAAATGGCAGTGTCACAGTTACCACGTGTTTCCCGTTGGACAGATTGATTTTATAGATTCGATGGTATGATCGTTAGGCCGATCGGCCCGACAAGAAACTAGCTTTGATGTATTACGTCTGCTAAAACATTGTAATTAAACTAATTTTACGATTTTGATTGTTTAGAGTTAATATTCAAGGTGAAGCCGTTTCAATTACAAAGCACTTCTAGTCGCGCCAGGCTTATAGGTATTAAGGTAGATTAAAATAATACTTAAAACCGCTTTAAACGAAAAAGCAGTATTTCTCCAGAAACTAAAACTTTTGTTAAACTGGAGGAGCATGGGTACGGGTGCCTTTTATAGGTAAAAGTCTACAAGATGGCAGACACAAAGGTTAACGACAAACTCACTTAACACACACCAAATTAATTTCGAACAAATTCTAACATTATACGAAATTGATATGTTATTTCCTTTATGTATTTTAATAAGTTTTCACATGCTACAACCAAAAGTGCATATACCAATGAGCAGACAAAGCAGGATACGTCCCTTGATCGTCATTAGCATGAGGCATAAAGGGCAGCTGATTTAGACAGGGCTAGGTCGCAAGGACATGACAAACTAGCAGGAGCTTTTAAATGGTAAAGATAAAATTGAAAGTCAATAAATGTAATATTTTATACATGCCACATAATACACGTTACAAAGATCTATTAGATTAATATTATATATTCAAATTTTAGTACATACACAGCTTCCGCTACGACACTGTGCTTATCATATTGTAAACAGGCCTCGCTCTTCGGCCTAACTGCCTGCAAATCATATTTGACATTAGCTTAATTGTCAATGATTTCTTACATATTACCACATATATTATACAAATATTATAAGATCTAATCAAAATTTGATATACAAAAGTTATCTGCTATACTGTGCTTATTCAAATAATTGCAAATGCAAAACACATTTTATATGGATTCAGTATAACTAATAGTAGTCGGGATATTGTTACTTTCTGCTGCAACGAAATGAGGCGTCCATGTCAATGGAGCAATTACCAATACTCCCTTTAGACCTAATACGACACGACGTCCACTTTGTATTGTATTGTTACTCTTCCCTAACTTTTTCCTTCTATTTTTGTTAACAGATCGTCATGTCGTATCTGATGTCTCGATATTTTCACTCTCTTGTACTCTTTTATTGTTTATTTCTTGTTCTTTTGATTTGTAAACTTTTCCACCCAACTGATTTTTTTTATTTTACTTTAATATACTCATACGTAAATAATAAATTTGTGGCAAAGCGGAATGTGGCTTAGCGGCGGGATTTAGCAATTACGGACACAAGCATTTTGCTTATGATATATTAAATAACATCGACACCGATAATGCAAGTATAACTTCTCATTATCGGATTACAACATTTAACGACTAAGTCAATCATTCATTTAAAGTTCACCGAATTTCGTCAGTCGAAATTTTTAAGCAACCATAAGAAAATTGAATAGTTGGCGAGTTTTGCACAGACTTCTATTTATTTAATTTTATTAATTTAAATCAAGCCAGTGTAGGTAGATCCTAACATAGGCAATATATACGTTCTGAATTCCCTTAATCCCTTTTCATTCACATATTAATAACTTTAAATGCAATACCATTTATACATTAAAAAGAAAGATACTTTTTACTCATAATCG
The DNA here is from genome assembly GCA_013186455.1 of Papilio dardanus tibullus. NCBI lineage: Eukaryota > Metazoa > Arthropoda > Insecta > Lepidoptera > Papilionidae > Papilio > Papilio dardanus. The sequence continues at coordinate 71,759 of QDHC01003381.1, read as the reverse complement.
TAGATTTTGTAAAAAAAAACACATTCGTTGTACAATTCAGTAAAGTATATAACACATATTTAGATTCTACTTTAGAATCTATCTTTATAATATTAATTCATTTTTACACTAATTAATTAATTACTTACTGTACAAACCAATAATAGTTTCATTAACGTAACACAAAAGATCATTTCGATAAAATAAAATGATTAAATATTTGTGCCTAACTTTGCAATTTCGCATTTGAATGTTCCTGCGAGACTTACATTAAAATAATACATATTTATTAATAATACAGTCAATATGTAGGTATCATATAGTGTACACTTATTGTGCTGCTTACTCTTGTAGCAGCTAAATACTTAACTACATTTTGTATAATTAACAATTCATATGAATATTATCATTGATTACTCGACACACGCGGCTTCTACCTTAAATTTATATATTTGTGTGTATTTGTGTTTATATACAAATACATTATTCACAACGACCAACAAAGATTATTTCAAGATCGTATTTGTAAAATGTCATCAAAAAATTCATGTAATGACGTCCTCGTTCTCAGCTCGTTAGGGTTTTCAGTTTATTCTATTCAAAATTTCATTACAATTCAAATATATGTAATCCATCAGTGAATAATAAAGTAACTGACGCATTTGAAATCATCACTTCATATTTATATATTATTATCATTCAAGATTTCAGGTTTTTGAGAACATGGAGAAGTCGTTTACTTCACAAAATTTCAACTTTTAATTTAAATACTCCATTACCATGCATTATTATCAGAAAACTCGAAACGCACTTTAGATGAAGTCTGTCAAGTCGTCATAAATATGTATCGTATTGCCTAAATTCTAAGATATGATCACAGACTGTCGGCCTTTTAAAACATTGATTGTTTGATATTATAAAAAAATCAATGTTATATCTGACTAAAGTCCATATATACATAAAAAATATAACACAAACACACACAAACTGACTACATGCTAATACTTAACTAATGAGATTAAGCTCATATTATTTTAAATTACATAATCGAATGAAAATTATTACAATTGATTTCATATAATACCTGTAAATATTTCATAAATGATATTGTTACAGACGTAAATAATACCAACAGAGGGTCTATCATAAAAAATTGTCGAACTAATCTCATACAAATGTCGGTGACGTTTAGGAAAATATTCGTAACGTCGTCGACAAATGTTTGCGATAGACCCTCCGATTGTGCAAACGCACGGACACAATTTAATTCTTCTTACAAACTCAAACTTATCTAACACAAATAAAAATAATAAAATTTGCTATTATGACAAAGGTTCAATATAATAAAGGTAGTCTAAAGTGCTATATTACAATACATAGTAAATAGGCAGTAAAGGCATTTTCTGTAAAGGTCTTATTCGGTAGGAGCGGTTACATTTCATACATTAGTCTTTTTGTTTAAGTGAATAAAGGACGTAAGTAGCGCTACAAGCTAGAGTATTTCGATTGGACAGGACGATATGAGAATTTACGTTGCGTCCATACATGCTAGTTCAATATTCAGATGGAAAATAATTAAATGTAACTGGCTCTCTAAATGTCTTATCATTAAAAACCTACTTATTTACATAAATTATCATGAAACAATTATATTGTTATCCAATAAACTTGTTTATTGTTGTATTTAATATTAAATACGCCTTAAAATTTACCATAAATATAGTTTAGGTTATTATTATGTTATATCAATGATGTGACGAAGATTGTGATGATGCGCATGTAAATTATAAAATAGACCCGTAATATAAATCCATCATTATTACCATTTATATACACATTAAACGGGCAAGACAATAATCTTGTAAAAAGATTTCTAAAGCTGTGATGAAGTTATGTGTCTCCGTTGTGTTTTACTACGACAGCGAAGGAGATTTATTGAAAAACACCGACAAAAACAATATAATTCACGCCAGTGACTTCCGCTTGGCGCGCTCCCGGGACAACTCTTTTACCCTTCCTCATTCGTCAACCCATACATGCATTCGGGTATTGGGTCCTTCTTCACTAAAATGTATTCCCAGACATTTCTTAAATGTAATATTCCATCTAACTGTGTGCTCTCCCGAGCAGTAGCATCATGCGGGGTAAACGCTTCTAGCAAAGCACCCTTACCTCGCTCGGTCTTCTCATTTGCATCCAGTATCTCGTTCTATCTGGTTAAAAGACATCCCGTGCTATAAATAGTATACGTGACCTCCAAATTAGACACACCATTAAAGCTGAGTTATGAAATCTTTCTCCTAACAAATTCACACATAAATATATAACAAACAAATACATCTAGTGTTTCACATATGAGTATATAAAGATGCCGACGAGTAGGAAGCCAAATGTAAGAGTAACTGGCTTGAATAGAGACCTCTTGAGAGCGTTCCACTGATTCGATGACTTTCTTGCGTGTCGCTTCTTGGGCGGCGCCTCCTCGGCCGGCTCGCTCGCGGTGCGCCGCCGCAGCGCGCCCGACTGCTCACTGCTCACACACACAAAAACATTCTATCAACACTTATATTTAATTTATCATACAAAAGTGGAAGAACCAATTACAAAAATCGTAAATTTGGCACTGATTGTATAACAAGGTTACCTGTCTGTTGGTGCGGAGACGTCATTATCATCCTCGGACGGGACCACTTTAGCTCCGTCCTGAGCGGGCACCGCTGTATTGTCCTCGTCGGAACTCGACCATTCCGAAACCAACGCATGAATCATATTACCTTTAAATAAAATAAATAACATTATTATTGTAGCAAAATACACATAAAACAAAGATTGAGTGAATGGATGTTTGTTATCTCCAAGAAGGCTTTATAGATCTCGATGAAATTAGGCACATATTTACATAATAACCTAGAAGAATATATAGGTTACTTGCGCCACGAAGTCTCTGACAAAATCTACTATAGCTTACATTTAAAAGCATAGATAAATGTAAGTTACCGAGGGAAGCACTGGCGGGTATGGCCGGCAGGGGCCGCGCCGGGGCCTTGCTGAGGCTCTCCCCCCTCGGCGGCGGCAACGGAGCTGCCTCCTCTTCATCTTCAACGACTTCCGAGTAAATACTCTCATCCATGGTGTGTTTTTGTTGCTATAACAAAGTATACATTATTGGGTACATTCAATGGGTAACCTATATGTTCTAACAGTTGATAATAACAATCAAACCAAGCATAAATCGAAAATAGATATACTAAACTCACCAGTTTCTTATTGCCTTCTATAATAGCACGATAGGCGAAGCGTAACTGATCAGCTGTTTGAATCAAACCCATTCGGCTCTTCCTCATTTCCAGAACCAATTGCTGTATATCAATATATTTCTGTCCTTCTTTTTCTATCTGCGAAACAAATACAATTTTTATATAAAACTATAATACTCATGTATCATGAGGAAAAGAAAATATTCATCACAAAAAAGTAAACTTACTATAGAGAGACATGCATCAACTAGGCAGAATGTTCCAGAGCGTCCAATGCCTGCGCTGCAGTGGACAATTGGTGGGCCAGCGTCAGGATCGAGGATGCCTGACTTTTGTACAGTAAGTAGAAAGTCGAGGAATGCCATCGGTGAAGATGGCACTCCAAAATCTGGCCAAGTTATATAGTGGTAATGTGAAACTAAGCGATATTCCAAAGTCTCCGTGTCCACGATCCTAAAAAGTCAGCATATGTAAACATAGGGAAAATAAGTAAAAGTGAAGTTTATTAAGAGAGACATGAATGCTATTTTATACAGTTGATTAATTCAGTAAAAAATCACGACTATTTATTTATTAATGGAAATGGCATCTTCAACAAAAAAGAAATTATGATTTAATTGATTTCAAATGTATAAATAATTACTTACTTAAACAATCTTGTGAAATAACCAGGCTTCTCTGTCTCACTGATCTGTTCCACTGTCAATTTCACATCATTAAGCACTAATATGAAATCTTCGCCGGTGCCTTGGGGCCAATAATAGAAGCATTTGCACTCATTCTTCTCAATAATCTTGTTTAACATCACTATACCGCGACTATTCTGCTCCCAGACCATCAACCAAAAGTGTCCAACTGTAGAACCTAAAGGTCCTTGTGTTAATATGTATTTTCTCTCTGCACGTTCCACCTGCAACAAACATATTAATAAATTTCGATAACAAACTATATTATTGTAGATGTTATAAGACCATGCTGTTTGCGTTTCTTGAAGAGTTAGGGATATAAGTTATCTATAATGATTATATGCTTTAAATGACATATAAGTTACTAAATGTTTATGTGATTATTAAAAATGTTATTTGGACTTGTATGACTAACTTATACAAGGATATCTTTCCTTTCGCACGAAAAAATGTTATAAGTAATTATTAAGCATTATGAAAGTGAGTCCAAGGATACAAAAAAATAACACTTAACAGGTATTAACTGGGAATTAATTAAGGTAATTTGATTACTTGCTATAGATAAATTTACACACAAGGGACATTTTACCTATTAATGGAATTGCATTGTGACCTTGTTGAGTTGCAATGCTCAGTGTAATATACCAATTGACATTGTGACCATGAACATGAATCATGCATTTCCTATTTATATTTCCATATTAATAAATATGAAAGCATCTAAATTACTATACATAAACAATACTAACAGACAGATTGAACAATATATCTGCAAATACTAAAGAAAGCATAGAAATCTATTTTTGAGAGATTTTTTTATATACAGAAACCAAAGTATTTATCAAACTAAGAAAATTAGGACATTTATTAACAGTTACTTATGTAGATTTTCGTATTTGGAGTCACATAAAATAACTTTCAATACAATAAAATAAGTCTCTTGACAAATATGACTAAATAAAAAAGCTAGAAATATCAATAATGATTATCATCGTCATCAGCCATTATCTGCCCATATACATACAGTCATAAGCCTTTCCTCAGAATGTGATTCTCCGCCTTCCACATCCAACGACTTCCTGCTGTTGGATGTGGAAGGAATCAACACAAAAAAATATATATTAAAAAAGCTTACTGGCACAATGTTGGCATTGATGTAATCAGTCTTGCTTCTTTTCAAAATAACACGAGTATGATCAAATGGGTAGACATCACGATAACGGTTGAACTCTTTATTCTCTAGCCGCTTTGCTTCTGTGCATGTGTATGGATAAGTGATACATGTGCGGCCAATTTTCTGAAAACAAAATATGATGTTAAAATTGTTGCAATCTGTATTTGTTATAATCAAAATCAATCAAGATGGAAACAAAATAAATTTAACATCATAGATAGCAGATGTAGAAGTTATTTAAAGTTAACACTGTTATTTAAACGGGAACCAAGCATTAGTTAGGCTTGGGTTTGTGTAAGTTGATTTATTGTTAATGAATTCTGCATTATAGTATATCATCCACTGGAATTTAATCTACTGCACCTTTCTGTTGTGCAATATATGTAAAGTGTATGTAACAAGATATCGATAACTGGGCTAGAGTTTGTTCATGTGCTCCGGCAAAATTGCCATTATATAACAACTATCCAAGTAATGACTTAGTAACTTTACATCTATATTAGGTATAATTTTGAGATTAATTGACAAAAACTGTATGGAATATTTAAACCTTACTAATATGTAATTTCAAATTAAACAATAACAGAATAAAATTTGAAATAATCAAGTTTATTTTTCACTAAATCCATTTTAGTTGCTGCAATATTAATAATATTTTTAGCAACAATGACATAGAAAACAGCAATAAAGGAGGGCGCTAGTGAGCTATCATAATTTAGTTTCACTTGAGTACACCGGGTCATACAAGTTGTTGATACATAACATACACATTTTGTTGTTGTTTACATTCTAAATTTATAATATTACAGAAAAAAGGAAATTTTACAATGTTATTGAAAGTTGAAATGTTTGTTTATGAGCTACTGGTGAGTGTAAATTGGAACTGTCTGCACACAGAGTAATTACTGACTACATCTACAATAGGCAGAATTAAAGGGTAGGAAAGCATATCAAGAAGAGTTATTAGGAATGATAACCTCAACCGCACGTGGCATTTTATGCTGGCGAACATGTCATACAAAACATATGGATACCCATATCGACCTTGACATGCTGAATGGTGCAGATTGCATTCAACACAAACTACGACATATTTGGATACAAAAAATACCACTAGAGGTGCTAAGATTAATAAATTTGATAGAATCCTGGCGATATGCGTACGTGGCATAAGTAAAAACCCTCATCACACCTACGCAATACTTACTTGATAAACTTTGGACCACGCTTTCGTGGCTTCAAAATCGTTAAAATCTTTTTCGATATCATCGAAAGTTCTATCGTCGTTATACATGATGCTATGTCATTCCCAACTTGCACGAACAAAGAATCGGTATATTTCTGCAACTGGATGCCGCCGCAATGTTCCGAAATATGTTGTAATTTTATGTACAAATATTAGTAATTACGCGGAACTAAATGATATATGTCTTGCTTAAGTTTAATAGAAAAGCGGCAATGCTCGTAAGTTCGTGTCTGGTTTACCATAAGTATAATAAATGTAAAATACAAAAACTACTAAAACTCAATAATCTGCACAAGCCTCCTGAACGCTCCTGTGGCCTACCAAAGAGTAAGTAATAAAGAAAGTCATTCACGAGTAGCAGAGTCAAAAAAATATTTTCACAGAGTAGATATGCAAAAAATATACATGTACAGTTTGCCCATAAAAATAAACAAAGTTGGGCAAATTATAATCAGTATTAATGATTAAGGGTTGCGATTACGTTAAGTAATCTTCAATCATAATTACAAATCGCGTTAATTAATCGAGAAAGTAATTATATCGCTGATTATGCATAATTAGTCTGTAATCGTTACTTATACTAAGGCCTTGTTCGCACCAGGATAGTATTTTAGTCAAGTAGCAAGTAGCATTTATTTGAACAAAGGATTTACTACTGTTCGGACTCGTTTAAGCCTAAACCTACGCACTAGGGTAGTAATTTAGTAACTAAACTTATCCGAACAGCAACATTTTAGTAGAATATATTAGAAAATCCTTTGTTCGGATAAATGTTAATTGCTACTTGACTAAAATACTATCCTAGTGTGTATGAGGCATAGGGACACGAAAAAAGTATCGATACTTTATGGTATCGAGTAGGTTTCTTTTCGATACCGATACTTTTGTACTCGATACTTTGTATTCGATACTTTTACTCAACAAGTACTTTTCACAGATATCGTATCGAATAAATTACTTTTTTTTTATTTATTCATTTTATAATTTATGGCAACATTAGCAACGCCATCTTGTTCAATCTTGCTGAAGCTTTCATTCAGAGTTAGTTTCGTTGCCGGTAGGTTGCCGGATTCACATTTCACTTCAGTGCCCTCAGAAAGATTGTTTTCGAAAGCTGGAAGTACAATTACTAAAACCCGTAACCGCCTATCGCCAAAAAGGCTCGACAAACTTCTTTTCTTGAGCGATTGTACCGAGGAAGAATGGGATTTATAATATTTTAGATTAAAAAATTGTGGCTTTACTTACAGGTTGTTTTTATTTATCTTATAATTATATGTACCATTTGTTATTTTTTTATTTTCTCTTACTGTATGAAGGTACAGACGATACTTACTGACTAACATTGACAAACTAACGAACGTATGGCGTAGGCCCTGCCTGAGAAAACTCGATACTTTGAGGTATCGATACTTTTGTGTCGATTCTTTTACGAGTACGATACTTTTTTATCGATACTACTCATGAGTACAGTATCGATACTTTCTATTCGATACCGTGTCCCTAATGAGGCATTACGTTATGACTACTTTTCGGATTGAGAATACTAGGCTGTCCCTGTATTGCCTGTACAACGGATTACTTTGACAAAATTGGTTCGTTTGGTTGATATGGGCTTTAAACTTTGGAAATTGTTTTACATTTATTCAAACTTCTCAAAAAGTGTTGAATAGATATTATTCATATTTAAAACATAAGCAACCATTATTATAGAACCTACAAGGGCTTTTTTACACAGATTTTTATTATTAACGATTTTCTGTTGCCGTTACATGAAATTAGTTCCTTAGGATTAGGGATCAACTTTGTAAATGCAAAGTTACAGATTTTTTATATTTTTGAGCATGGTATAACTCTAAATTCGTCACTCGCTATCTTAGTTCATTCGTTCAGGCATAAATTTGTCTATGTCTATGTCTATGGCTAGTACTATTTCATTCATTCGTCGTCCGCTCATCGCTCATCCGTTTCGTTGGCAAGAAAAATTTCGACAAGCAATTCGGAATTCGGAGCAATTCAGAGGAACGTGTTGTTTTTTGCGATTTTAGTTTAGTTTCTGTTAAAACTAAGTGTTCTAATAGTATTTGTAAAATTTGTGAATAATAGATCAATTAAACTAAAATGGCTTCGCCGCGTACCCGTCGGAAGCTAAATTCGGTGCGGACACAAGACGAAAACCACGTAAGTCAATGCTTAAGCTTTGATGATCCTTTAAATTTTAGTTATTTCCTTTATCATTTTATATTAATTTTTAGAAATGCTTTGAATGTGACACTCTCAACCCTCAATGGGCATCAGTTACGTATGGCATATGGATCTGCTTGGAGTGCTCTGGAGTCCATCGTAGCCTCGGTGTGCATCTCTCGTTCGTTCGATCAATAACCATGGACAAGTGGAAAGACATTGAACTCGAAAAAATGATGGTATATTTCAACATTTTTAAATTAAATTTACGTTAATGCTCTATATAACTTATTATAACAAAAACGGTGAAGAAAGATGTGACCAAAACAATCTTTTTCGTTATTGTTTGGCCACAGGCATCATGTAGATCTGACTTAAAATAATTAGTTTTGCATAGAGGCTGTTTATAACAATTTTGAAAGAAATCTCTCTAATAAAGTATTAGGAATTCTAGAATGAGATGTTAAGGGTTAAAGACTATTACAGCCATTGCTTGCAAGTAATGACTAAGTGATCTACAATGCAATAATGAAAATATATGTGTTTAGGTTGGTGGAAATGCTAAAGCTCGCATATTTTTTGAAAATCAACCGGACTACAAGCCGGATATGACGATTCCACAAAAGTACAATACAAAGGCTGCTGCTATGTACCGGCAAAAGGTAAGTTCTACCTCCTCTTCACTCGTTAAGCTTTGCTAACAGTGTCATTAAATAAATTTACAGTTTTCTGGCCATGAAGAAATGCTTATTCCATACTAAACACCGGTGCAGTACACTTATTAAACTTTTTACAATGGAATTGAAAATGTCCAATTGCAGATTGCAGCTCTTGCGGAAGGTGGTTCATGGAGTCCATCTGATTATAAGCCTGAAAATAATGAGCAATCAGATTGGAATCCACAAGGGTCTTATGCCAATGATAACATGTTCCACATGAGTGGCTCCGATAATGATATCAGTTACCAGTAAGCTTCTTTGAATATATATTTATTTACAACTTTCATAAGAATTGTTAAAAATGGTTCAGTAATGATTTTTCGTCTATAGTAGCAAATATGGAGGTGGTCGCTATGTTGGCTTCGGAAGTTCACCGAATCAATCTCAATCCACTCCCATGTCACCTATACACAGCGGAAATGAGATTGTTGATAACACCCTGGCTTCTTTAGCATCGGTAATACTTTTTATTAAACATAGACAAAAAAATATATAAATCACACAGCTTCTTAAATGATATCTATTTAATACAGGGTTGGTCTATGCTGACATCTTCTATGAGCAAAGTGGCCCGCACTGCTACTGAAAGTGCTGTTAAATATGGTGGAATAGCATCACAGAAAGTTTCTGAAATGGCATCAACTGTCACTGATAAGGTAGGCATTTTATAAAAGACCAGCTGTTGTGCGTGACTTCATCCGCGTGGAATTAAATAATATAGCCTGTGTTACTCGGGAGTAATGTAGTTTTCTAATGGTGAAAGATTTTTTAAATCGATCCAGTAGTTCTTGAGTTATTTCAATACATACAAAAATACTAATATAGATATCGACACAGCTAAAGCAAGTATGTCAGCTTTACAATTTTTATTTAGTTTAATTTTTTAATTACGATTAATTATTTAAGGTTAATAATCGCGGTGGACGAAGCTCTTTGGGCGGCACCAACGAGCTGCGCCGCGCGAGCAACACAAGTCCTCATTTTCTTACACAGAGCTATGGTGCAATGAAAAGTTCCACTTCCGAGACCTACTTCAATTGGTGAGTCGTATATTTCTACTAATTTTACTATAACAATATTAATATGCATCTTACTTGTACTAAATTGATTATAACTCTTATTATTTGGTTAAGGAACGAGCCAAACACAACCTCAACATCGTCTGTAGCGGCTCGTAACAATTTAGATACTCGCGATCTATCCCAAGTTGGTATATCCAGCCCGCCTCCTGATGTTAAAAACATCACAATAAGGAAAAAGCAAGATACCGAGGACTCATGGGACTGGCTGTAAACGTTCGAAAATCCTAATGTTAAGAAATAAAAAAAAATGCATGTTTAATTGATGAAAGCTGGTAGGGCAATTGCTCATTGGTATAAGTAGAAAATAATTTTAATTTTTACGCATTTAATGGCTATAGTTTTATTGTCATCTCAATGTAAAATTGTATGTGGTAGAGGTTTGAGAAAAATCAGTGGTTATAAAGTTCAAATAGCTTACACCTGCATATAACTAATATGTATACTTTAGTCCTTGTGAATAATTGTTCATTACAACTAAATTCTTCTCACTATGACGGTAACATTAGAAAAGTGTAATGTGTCCAGCATAGCCTCCATACTTATCAACAATTTATTTCTTCTTTTCTCCAGAGAGTGGAACCAACTTATTAAGCTTCCAAAATGCTTCTTTTTTATCTGATCCTCTAAAATTATTTATTTCATAAAGAATACATTCCTAAATATATTGTGTATTGATTGTTTATTATACTTTTTTAATCTTTAAAATGTGAACTTTAAACACGAACTTCTATCACTAAGTTAGCCAACAACTGATGTCTCATTTGTTATCGTTTTTTTTGTATGCTATAGTTTATTATTGTCGTCAATCTTTTTCATAATTATTTGGTAAATCAAACTGCATTATTTTATTATAATAATGCGGTTCTTTGATTATAACAGCAATTGAAATTATAATAAAATTAACTTTTTTATGAAGTTGAGTAAATAATAAAATTTATTTTCATTATATTTATATGAAAAAGATTGACTAATATATTTAACATGTGTACGAAAACAAGATTTCCTTGGGCCTAATTTGGCCTACAGTATTCACTATTTGTTATATGTACAAATATTATAACAGTTAAACTGTTGTCAGTATCGTTTTTGTTCTAGTATTTAAAAATATTTTCAATGTTCTGTGTAGCTATACATCATGTAATGTCTAACCGTACTATGTGATCTCGCAAATTCCCTTTTTAACTAAGTCAATTCACCCATTTTAACTAAAGAACTAGGCAAAAATTTTATTTATTAACAAAAAATATAGTAAAATAATTGTGCCATGCATTTAACACAGATTTAAATCAATTGATAAATAAATAAAATAGCGTTATTTTGTACTATTTATTATATTTTTTACGGTAATAGTTTATTTATTACTTTACATTTTAATTTCTTGCTAATTATGTATTTTATCGATTTAAATGAATAAAAGTATAATATAAAGAAATGTTATTTATTATTTGTTGCTATTGCAAAATATAAAACTGTGAGTTAACTAAATTTGCTAATTTTTGAAATATTTATAACATTGTATAAGTATATTTAGCTTGAAATTATTATTCGCCATGGGCAATGTTTTAGATAGTTGTAATTAATATTATTGATGAAAATTAGTTATACAGCGGATCTACATAAACGGGTATATTTTCTTAAATAAACTGTTCTGTGATGTATATTTTCTACACTCGATTATTGCATGTTTATTTATTACTAAGTGTCTATAATATTAATAATTCAAGGCATATTCCTAATAGTTTGAATTGAATCATGAATGTATTGCTTGGCTGTTCTGAGCTCATTTAGTAAGTAAAAATAGTATAATATGAATGTTCAAGTAAGGGTCGCCATACATGTACTCTGATTGTCGCCAACAGCAGTCGGTGTAAGAAGGGAACTGTAGCTCTGCCAACCTCAACCCTTCGAAGCTATGTACGACGGTAATAAATATTATAAATAATATGTACAACATTATTTCCTAAGCTTTTTATTCTTTAATTTTATGTACAAATTAAAATTTAAATTATTGTTGAACTAAATTTAAAGAGAATTTTATATATCAGCTTTAGCCATAAGATTGAATGTATGTATTAAAGTTGATTAATTGGCTATATAATTTTAGTTTGTGTCCACTATGTGAATTATAATAAATATTATCAGAATTGGACATTTTGTTTTTATTGAATGAAAATATACTTGTTTAAGTTAAAACAGATTCTTTTATATGGGTTAAGGTTTTTAAATTAAATTTGATGTTCATGAAGGTGTTTGCTGGTTAAACATTCTTAATGTCTATAAGTGGACACCGCATTGACTCCATAGCTTCAATATACCCGGTTCTAATCTAAATCCTCAATAATAAACTACTGTTAACGCTAAATCTCGTTTAAGCAAATAATATCTGCTAGAACCTTTTCTTACATCACTTTATAATATTAGCAACCCTTCTTTTACAGCTTCAGTGTATCTGATAATTTTCATAGTAAAAAATGAACAATATGTCAAATATGGAAATGACCGTGTCACAAATACGTACTCTATTCTTAACAACGACGGTTAGTGTAAATCTGTTTTTATTCATGTAGACAGTAGTAAATGTGTTAATGTTAGTAAAAGGGTATAGAAACAAATTCTGCAGTCATTGAATTTTATTAAAAATCTATTAACACCAATAAATTAAAAGTAATTAAAATACAAAATCCCAATATGCAGCATTTAGTTCCCTCAATATTATATTATCAAATAATAATTATATTCATAAAAATACATTACACATACAAACCCATTGATACTTAAAATAGCAAATATTATGTTATCAAATAATCATCCACATAAGTTACCCCATTAATACTTAAAATATTATATATTACTAATACATAAATTGATAGTGAGATGTACTAAAAGTATGTGTAGATATTAAGTACGCAAAAATTAATTTTACTGTTTTTTTTATTAATTTTGCTTCTTTAAAAGACCATTACACAATATTTAATTACTCACAAAAATATTGGATGTCTAAAATCTGTTCCTTGTGCTAATAGATTTGCTGCCTAACGCTTTCAGTGCAACCAACTTGCATTAGAAATAGTAATAATTTATTAAACACGACTAAGACTGAACCGTAACAACTGTAAAACAACTGTAAATTAATCCTTGTAGGTGGACTCTGGTGGACTCTGCAGGTAAACATGGCTAACATTACAAGTTCACTTTTGTCCAAAGAAATCAAAGTAACACTGATTGTGTTAAGCAGCAAGCGTTCCTAAATAAGGCATTTCAATCCTTGAAGAAGATGTTTTCTATCTACACAATACTATTACAAATTGTACTTCGTCAAAGAACTTTAAAATATATACAAAAAATGGAATAATTAAAATCGAGTTGACACTATGTAAAAGTATGGAAGAACTATGACTCCTTTCTGGGAAGAACTGATTTTTTGACTATAGCATAGGTAACACATGTCGGTAGAACTTCACAATCAACATATAAAGAGGTCTTATTACATTTAAATTAAATAATTATGATGCCCACATATAAAAGTAAATATCTTGCCAGTGACTTAAGTATCGAATTACAGGATCACAAACAAATGACATAACAGGTACTTTATTTGACAAAGAAGTTAAAACATTTTCAATTACATTTTTAGAATAACCATTATACATTGGACTTCTTAACAAATATAGTATGAAACCCAATTTTCTACGGCTAATTTCAATTCGTTGTTCATAAGTCAACTCCTTCATATGGCGGTTGTAAAGTTTGAAACTCGCCAAGTCTAATCCTAAAGCTACTAACCACTGTTTCCAAGCTGTGGTCCCAAACACTCGCATTGCAGCAAGATGTATCATAGGTCTTAAAATATACAATAATTCAGCATGAACCAAGTCTTTTATTTCTGTGTTGTTTGTTTTGTCATCTTTGATTTTAATACTCTGCCAGTCACGTAATGCAACGGGGGGAGCACCATCAACCCGTCGAAGAACACGGCCAGATCTTTTAAGTGTAAAATAAGCATTAGGATTTTCATCTGATTCTCTTTCCTCAGTGAATTTCTTTCTTTGTAAAGCAGGTATTGGAGGATGTTGAATTGGTAATTCTTTAAATCGATACAATAGAATTAAAGCTGAAGAACACTTAAAAGTTTGCAGGAGTGTGGTAGCCACCCATTTCCCGCGATTACCCCATTTGGTCTTGACAGTGAGTTCAATGAACACTTCGCAATAATGTACAATAGTTAGCCAAAGCTTTACCTGATCTCTAAATCCGTAATGCTGAACTTCACCATCATAAGCGTCTCGTATGAGTCTATCATTGAATAACGATATGAGTTTAGAAAGAGTGTATACAAGTTCTGACACAATGGGTGATTTATTTATTTTGCCAGCAATAAAGTAAGACGACCACGTTGTTATTGTTTCCAAATCTGTTACAATTCCTGGATTATTAACGACCCATTTTTTATAGTTTGTAAACAACTGCAATGGTGTGATTTCCTTACCCATCTTTTGAAGTTTTAAGAAGTATAATACGTATTTTTTACTTATGTATCTTATCTATAACGAAATATAACCCATATCTTAATTAAAATATATCTTCAAGGAACACAAGTCCAGCGACAACAATGACGTAGTAATTTTTTTTTAAGTATAGTTCGACAACTATAGGGATGGGCGTTGATTCAACGAACTAGTTAAATCAACCGTTGATCGCGGTTCAACCGTTGACTGCTTTCATTCAACTAGATAAATTCAACGTAAATTTGCACTGGGTTGATGGGTGTTTTTTAACTATTAACTTTTGAAAACAAACTAATTTTTCTGTTTTATGCTGTCAAAATTGTATGTTATAAACTAAAAGTAACATGTCAACATACAACAACGTGAATCATATAATGAAAAAATTTAAATGAATTATTAAGCCATGTTTTATGAAATATTTGATTTTAAATAGCATTTCTTGTTCTGATTTTCTGGATAGGATAATTATATCTTTTTCATGAGAAATATAATTAATGTTGTAACAAAATTGACAATGGAGTGCCGGTCCTGATTGGGTCCTCAGGTCTGTATTTATCGAATGTATGATTAACTAGTTCACAAAATTAACTATTGTTTTAATTAAGTGATCAAACCACATAACCGTTTCGTTTCGTTGACAAGAAAATCGGCAACGACCCATCCCTATAAATATCTTTGACCTTTGGATCCGATCCTAAAGCAGCATAGATGAATAAGAAGCAGATCGGACAATAATATGTCATACTGACAGCTAGTGAGACGCATTT
>QDHC01003381.1:40171-55990 GCA_013186455.1 Papilio dardanus tibullus | reverse complement strand
CAAATATAAAAACAGAGTAACGAGACAAAGACAGTGGCGTAGATGTAGATCTGTGGTTCTTTTCTCCGTATGCGTTTTTTTGCTTGGGTCCAGAAGCCGGATCCAAGCAAATGTGACGTATCATTTGGGATTATGGCGCTCCAAGCGGATTTTGGGTGATCTAAGGCCAAAAGAGATGATATTATCGGCTTAAAGTCATATGTGCTTGCACGTACGCATAGCTTAGGCGTATTTATACGGCATTTTTTGTCCCTCTACCATATATATTATGACCACTTCTTTACTTTTCTCTTTCTACGTAAGGTAGGTTTTGTCAGGTTGACAGATTGATGAGGCGCTCAGGTAGAGATGGGCAAAATAACTCACTTTAAAGGAAAGAGTAATAAATATAATTTTGCTTACTGATATGCTGGGTGTCCCCGTATTGCCTGTACAATTTCATTTTTACCACAGATTCCTTGCTCGAATTTATGTCCATTTAATTGAACTTACCTCTATCAAAAGTTGCTTCGCTTGTGCGTAGTGAGTAACAAATCAAAAGTCGGTGCCTTGCCATTTCATATAACTTGTAGGAAAAATTACTTTAAAGTAAAAGATATAAATATATACATTGAAATGAAGTGAGCTAAAGATTTAACTAGCTCTTTTATAGATATAAATATTTTAATTCACTCACTCGCTAACTACCCATCTCTACAAGAACTGACAAGTTCTTGTCAAACTGTTTTCTTGTATTGGTTAGATTTTAGATATCTTGTCATCGCTTTAGTGGCAAGTCGTTTTTCGTTTTGACGTTCGAGTTCTCACTTTAGCCGATTTACTTCTAAAATTTTTTTGCCAAATTTTGTATTATCGATTTCCATTTTTGTAATTTATATACAATTTAGTGTAACTGCTAAAATGGTAGGCCGCGTTGTGACCGCCAACCAAGGAGCTAAATATGAACAGCTGGCTTCAAAATCAGATGTCGACGAAGAAGTAATAAGTAAAGCAAAGGGAAAATGGTTCGATATATGTGTGCAAAAAAGTCTGTTTTCTTTGGGACTTATAGTACTTTACTTTTCATTGTCTATTGGTTTAACATTCTACCAAAGATGGCTTTTAAAGGTATTTTAATATATTATATATTTCTGAATTTATATTAATATAGCACTATTTGAGATTGGATTGAGAGATCAAAGAATCAAAGTCACTGAGCAACTTGAAGCAAGAATCTTATAAGAACCAAATTAACAATAATAGAAAAGAATAATGTCAATGTTTTATATAGAGTTATATAAAATGAAGGAATAATTAACACAAAGTGCCTAAACTATTTTATTGTTGATTAGATAATTTTTCAATGCCTTAATACTGTGTAATGTTTTAGGAAGTACACTATCCGCTCACAATAGTGATGTACCATTTGATTGTGAAATGGCTGCTGTCAGCACTAGCGAGGGAAGTTTTACATTGCATCACACTGAAAACTCAGCTGATGCTCTCATTCATGACATGCCTGCGTTCCGTTGCACCAACTGGATTTGCAAGTGGCATCGATGTTGGCTTCTCAAATTGGGGACTTGAACTTGTCACTATTTCACTCTACACTATGACCAAATCAACAACTATAATCTTCATACTTGGATTCGCAATATTCCTTGGACTTGAAAAAAAGGTAAGTCCAATAAATTTCAGATTAAAAAACATTTTAATCATCAGTTTCCGCTGCTGAATAAATATGAAAACATGAAGATATAAAGTTGTCTATTTAGAGAGTTGGAAAGAGACATCTACATTGGTGATATTTAGTATTAAAGTATAGACCAAGATCCTATTCCCTTGGAGAGTGGAGGTGCAGTGGTTAGGTGCTGGACTTGTAATCTACAGGTCCAGGTACAATCACCACCATGTAAGAATGAGTTATTTCATTTTATACACTAATATGTACAGTCTTGGGTATGGCAGGAAAAGGATGTGAGTAAAGTTAATGCAGTGGAAATGAAGTCATTAAGAAGTATGATAGGTGTAAGTGTGAATGATAGGATTAAAAATAGTGTTGCAAGGGAAGAATGTGGTTTGGAACATGATGTATGTAGAGTTGAAAAAGGTATGCTTAGATTGTTTGGACATTTTGAGAGAGCGAATGAATGCAGGTTAAAGAAGAATAATTATATTGCGGAAGTGAGGGGCCACGTTGGATGGGGTCGCCCAAGGGGGACTTATATATACTCAAGAAGGCTGATATAAAGAGCATGCATAACCGTCATATACATGCATAGAGGTATGAATGTAGAACAAGCAAGAGAGATGTGTCCGGATCGAGCCAAATGGAGGTCTGTTGTCTCTGCCTAGCCCTCTGGGTTACAGGCATGAGTTATGTTGTTGTAAAATGTAAACTTGTGAGACGGTGAAATAAAACATTGTAATGCAACTTATACATATCTGAGAAGAAATGCAATGATGTGTGAAGTCAACTAATCTGCACTGAGATAATTTGGTTACCTAAAGACTAGTCGTCTGTATCTTATGGTACTCTCATTTCCCTTGATGGATGATGTTGATAATGATTTTCTTGCAGCATATATGTTTGCAATATTTTTTCAGTTATATCTGCTTAGCAATTTCCTTTAACAATATTTGCAAAGAAAGCAGTTTTAAATATATCAAGATAAAATTTGATCTATAGATATCATAATCAATGTTTGTTTGTCCTTGCCATTTTCTCAAACCATGCCAATTACAGGTTTAAGAGTGATTTTACCTAAGAAACCTAAGAAATAAGAACAATGTTTTTATTTTTTAGGTTTCTTTGAAGTTCATATTTTGCTTGCTATGACGTTTTGAATTTTTTACTAGGCATTGGAATGCATTCTGAGTTCAAATGGGTTTCTGTGATATTTTTGATGATTATGGTTATACTTGTTGGTTGTATGATTTCTTTATAATAGTGTCATTAAGGCATAGTAAATGGATATTCAATTATCTATGTTTTAAACTGCGATGCGATAACGGTGCTGATAATGTGTAAACTGAAAACAAATAGTCTAACTGAGGATAGTGTTATTGCTTATTTTCATTGTTTTTTTTTTACTTATATATAAGTAGCGGTATCGTTGTCAGTAGTACCGTAACGCGAATTGATCTGCCGGTGAATCTCGTCACAGCATGAAAGCAATAAATTTCGTTTGTGGCGACAATGTTTTATTACCTGATAAATTAAAATATTCATGATAACTGTAATTGCTTGCGTAACACTAACTCGATACTATGCT
This sequence comes from Papilio dardanus tibullus, assembly GCA_013186455.1. NCBI lineage: Eukaryota > Metazoa > Arthropoda > Insecta > Lepidoptera > Papilionidae > Papilio > Papilio dardanus. Next base: position 52,736 of record QDHC01003381.1, on the reverse strand, counting down.
TTGCAGTCTTTAAGCGCGCATTCATACAGGCGCTCATTTAACGCTCGTCCTTTGCGCTTTTTTATCGCTTTAACCATGCGCTATAAAAGGCGTCGAGTTTTAAAAGCGTTGCCGTATGAATAGAAATTCATTAAATTTGTTCTATTTAAACGCGTTTAAAAATGCCCGTGCGAATGCAGGCTTACAGTACCCTATACTGCCGAACTCATCATTTGCCCGTCCTCATCCTATTCCCGTATGGTCGTTGCACCAGGTTTTTATGGTTTACGTTAATATATCTTCCGTCATCTCTGTCGTCCCACTCTTCTTAGCCAGGCCACCTTTAACGAAATCCATTCATCTCTTTTTAAGCCTCTACCCGTGTACCATTCCACATTCATACTTAAAGGTCTTCTTGTTACATGCCGTACTTCCGTCCTCATAATGTACCAATACCACGCTGACCTTTAATTTGTCTAATCACGGGGGCTACTTTCAGACTTCCTCTAATAAACACATTACGTACCTTACCCCTGGTTACCTCACACACCCATCTTAATGACAGTTCCGCCAAATGTATTGTCTTTTCATCCACTAGCGACCTACCCCGGCTTCCCATGGGTGCAATACTGATACTAAATACACTATAGAAAAACTGTGAACTTTGTATATAACAGCCATAATAATAATAAATGCAAACGGCTTAAGCGATACAATTTCATATATGTCGGCGTCTTTTACCAGTGTACGAACTTCTGTATCTGTGTTATTGTGTAATTCGCTTAAAGACTAGAATCGCAGATGGGCGTAGCCTTGTGTACGATGAGCTTAAATGTAGCGAAGTATAATATCGTTCTACATCGTGATTAGAGAATATTATATAGAAAATTATTTTCAAATAGATTCACAACTATTATGTAACCTATTAATATGACTAAAGGTTCCTAATACCGTGATTAATAAATCTCTTTCTTCTACAGTCGTGGTCCCTGGTTGGAATTGTGATCATGATCGCTGCTGGTCTGATCATGTTCACGTACAAAGCGACGCAGTTCAATCTCCTTGGCTTCTACTTCCTCCTGTTGGCGTCGTTTGCTGCCGGATTGAGATGGTCCTTCGCGCAACTTCTGATGCAAAAATCTAAACTGGGTCTCGACAACCCTGTGGACATGGTGTTTCATGTGCAGCCCTGGATGTTCGTGTCGCTGCTACCCTTCACTATTATGTTCGAAGGTGAGTATATTCTAATTTAATAAAATATTGTTTTCCAAATATTTAGTTGTGGGTGGTAGATTATAACAAGTATCATTACAATTTTTTATTTCAATATAAAAAGTAAACAATCGAAAATGAGGGCACACGGAAGCCTCTAAAGAAACATTCGAAGGTTCTATTGACATTAAGAAATACCTGATGGAACTTTTAATTCGCCAAAGTTTTATAAGATTTAATTGTATGCATTGTCATAACTTTTTACGAACAAAATGTTTGATTTGAAAAGGAAGCCATAATTTTAAATTTTGTTTGTTATTGGAAAAATAATTTGCATTTGTAAAACAATGATATTTTTTGTGATATGTTTTTAGAATATTTTCCTATTTCGTATTTACCTAGATATTGATTGTAATATTCTTTACACACGTCTTGACATACGAGTAAACATTAAATTTAAATCGTACATTGATATATGTACGATTTAAACTCGAATGTTCTTAAAGGTGTCTATTATTGCATATAGAAAATGACAACTTAGGTATATTTTGTACAGCCACTTTCTGCTCACGCGCAAAATTGTTTTTTTGAGATGTAAATTTTAACATTGACGACGGATTTAACCTTATAGAATTTCAAATTAGGTTTGGTGTTATCCTTCGCCTTTATTCTGGAATACATTTCAGCTAGACATTCGTATAACCTGCATATATTTCATGAAAATCTGAATTATTTATATGTTTTTATGTTACTAAGAAACATTATATTATGTGTACTAAGTGTAACTTATCCCAGGTCCTATAAGATAAAGTTCGAGTCATGTAACAAAATCCATTTCTGTTTATGTACGTCCATTTACAGCCGTGAGGGTACATTCATATTTATTTCCCACACCTTTTAGGTGCAAAAAATTATACAGACTTAACATATTTTTTCATAGACTGCTCAATATGCCAGACAATACGTAAACAGATCATGTTTTAAAATTCAGATTGGTTATCGATTATTCACGCCATATTTATGGTAAAGAGTTAGCAATGACGCACACGATCTTGATTTTTAAACGTTTACCATACTTATGTATTTCACCATACTTTATAACAATATTACTATCTATGTTAACTCCGTTTTCATGTTCTTTTGATATGGTTTCAACTTTGATGTAGCTGATACTAGGACACATATAATGTCGAAGAAGTGTGCAACAATTAGATTTTAATGTTAAAATTATTGTCTTATTTGTAGGCTTTTGGTTTAGATATTATGATTGTTACCGTTGTAAACGAACCTAGGCTTCAAGTCAATGTTACCGTACCACGTCATCGTTTTGTTTAAAATTTGTTATTAATTCCAGGCACCACCTGCTTTGATTACCTGATGTCGTTGACTAAGGAACAATTACTGCCTACCATTCTTAAGGTGTCCGTCGGTGCGATATTAGCCTTTGCTATGGAGATTAGCGAGTTTCTGGTCGTCACCTACACGTCGAGTCTTACTTTGTCTATTGCTGGCATCTTTAAGGTAGCATATACAGAAGTTTTTTATCAAACATCTTACTGTTTTCATCGAGTAGGTTAAATAATTGAAAGATTGCTTATTATAATATTAGAAAATGTTATTCCAACTTGATTGAGGCACTTTATAAATGCTTACCAATAATTCTTCGTTATTAATATAGTTTTAAAGTAGTCTGACGAGCTCAGTAAATAAATTGTATCAGTTACAATATTTTAGTATTGTAACAATTTTAACAAAATGATGACTAGCTACTTTTTTACTACATTTTACATTTATAATAAATTAAACTCAAACGGCACATTTAAATAACTCTGTTATACTATACAATTTGCTGTACACGATTTCGCGTCTGACACTTAATATAATTTTTCAGGAAATGTGTATTTTGATACTGGCGGTGAAAGTGAGCGGTGATCAACTGAGCGCTGTCAATGTGGTCGGTCTGGCGGTCTGCTTGTTAGGTATCATCGGTCATATCATCCACAAGGTTCTCGTGATACAATCCGTCGCTGGCTCTGTGAGGGCTCTGGATGTCGATGACTTCGATGGTGGAAACAACATGTGGACACCCCAAGCCAACGGGGAATACGGCAAGCCACTGTTGGAGGACCACGTGCATTACAACGGAGTCAGCGATGACAGTGACATAGATTCGAACGTAATCTTGTACGAAGTACTTCACAGAAGAGATGCGAAGTAAACATCGGGGGACATTTATTCGATCGGATACATTAAATAACTATAATCGAGGACCTCTGGCTATCTCTAGAAACACTTGTGTAAACTTATTGCTGTCTCTCAAATTTTTAATGGAAAATCAGAGACAACGATATTGTTTAACTCAATCGTTTCAACAGCGGAAACTCACGGTAATAATTTATTCTTGTATATTCCAAAAATGTTCTTATCCTTTCTATACAAAGCTTCCATTATCTTAAAGATCTTTGCTGTGTATGTAGATTAAAAATAAGAAATAAAACTGGCGACGTTCAAGTTTACCAATAACCATGTTTTGTATTTCAATATTAAAAAAGTTTACATACGTATAGGTATATGTACATGTTTTTAAAGATTTACAATTACTAATCTACGAATACATTTCATTGCTATATTTGAAATTAATTTTGCATTTTATGATTTAATTAATTCAATTAAAGTTAATAGTTTCGGTAATATTTGTTGTTTCTAAATTTATGAAATAATAAAGCTTCCATTATGAAACTGTGAACAGATCATAACAAGTGGTTACTTGAACTCGTCACTACAAGCATTTATAATTAGGTTAAATTATTATTACTATTTTTTATAAGTTAATGACTATTCCAGTTTTATGTATGTTTTAGTTGTAAACATTTTCAACCAAAGCGTGCTTATATAATTAATGTGTAATATTTATATATATTAGTGTTTACTTCATATAAGTCTATAAATTATATGCATATAATAAATTTTCACATTCAGGTCATAGTTGAATTAAAATTTAAATCTTTTAAAAATGTTATAATTACCAATAGTTACATTTTATTAATTACTTGACTATTCGATTTAACTCTGATATTCTAAGTATGATATCTTTACCCCTTAAAAGAAATAATGAAAAAGTTTGGACCAACCGACAATTTACACGAACATGGATAGAATACGAAGTATTTTTGCGTCAACTATATAGTGAAACAACCGAGGAAATGAAAGTTATTAAATTAAAAAGCAAAAACAATATCTTTGAGTAGTATCTTATTATTTTGTTATTTTATTTTCATAAAATATCAGTAGATTTAATAATTTTATTTTGTTCCTAACTTTTCTAATAAATCTAGACATCTATTAAGAATCTATCAAGTAATACAAGTAACTTCTAATCAAAATTAAACGTGCCATACTGGAAAATCTTGATTCGAACAATCGATGTTATATTTAATTAAATCATTAATATTATTCAATACATAACATCCTTTTATATATTATTAGGTAAATATAGAATTAAACCAAATAGCCTTACGAAAATTGTTATGGACGCACAAAAAATTGCCTAATAATGTACATTCATGACATAATGTAGTAAGGTTGTAGTTTATATAAAAATATACACAAATATGTTTTACGCAGCATGGATAAATCTTGCCACAAAAATATCACACTTTGAGTTGTTAAAATGGTTGTATTCTTTAGATCCTTTAGTCTTAAACATTCAGGGTTACTATGTATGAATATGAGAACGTAAAATGTTAATAATTCATTTTAATGCACATTTAAAATTTGTCCTATCAAATGAATACAAAATATAAAGAAAAGAGACATCAATGATACATCCATGTCTCTATTACCTCAAAATGTTTAGTTTTTGTATTCAATGTAGAAATATTTTATTGAAATAAATAATTATGAACATGACTTGGCACTTCGATGCCCGGTTCACAGCTTGCGTGTCTTCGCACTTAAATCGATAGAACCAATCAACCCAATGGGAAAATAATCCCATTAGGTTTATTGATCGATAGAATGGAAAACATCCGACTATCGAAGTATTTTTCGAAGTTTTGTTATATTTCATAATTAATAACTAATTTTGCTAATAAATTGTTAAAGGCAAAGTAATTAATAAGTTTCGTACAATTAAGTTGAAAAGCATAAATAAATTTTATTTTTGTTACGATGATTTCAAAAATTACATGTTTTGTTTATTTAATGTTTGGTTTCTTGAGGAATGTGTTATAAAGATTTTGTGTACTTTATGAGGTTTATCAATTTTATATAATTGTTTTACACACATAATACTAGATCTCGATAATTGTCATAGATTGTTTGTTGGTTTGAAATAAACACATAAAAGGATAAGTTCTGTAACGTAAAATATTAAACTTTATAAGGGTTGCAGTCAATTAGTCAACTTCTCGTCCACCCGGCACCATTCCGCCTTGCGATGACCGCAGCATACACTCCCCGTAGCGTCGGTGTCGTTCAGTTAACAGGACAAAAGAATCAATTCGGTAGTGAAACGTTATGTATGTCAATTCTCGCGCACAAGCTATGGCACAGAGTCCCTCGAGACAAGACAGGGCGGAGGGTTGAGGAGTTCGCTAACCTGCTGTAAACATAACTCCACATTACCATGAGAAACCAAAAATTGTGTTTTTGATTATATTTTATTATTTTTATGCTCATCAAAGCTGCTGAAAATGTTTGATAGTTTTTAATTTTGTTTAAGTTTCTAATTTTAAGGTATAGGTTTAATTTGAGACATCAATACATTTCAATACAAATGTAAAGCAGTAGATTTTCAAGGTTAAGTCAATGAAAATTTGTATTGCACTCTGTGAACAAAACGTTTTTTGATAAAATCACATAGCTTTAGAGGCCCTATACATTCTATCTTATTCTTTACCAATAAATATACAATTTAAGATATTTCTATTATTATTTCTGAACTTTTAGTATTGCACAATTTATATTTATTTGTCAGCATTTGTTTTTACTTTATATTCATTGAGAAATAATTGTTTATAAAACCTGTTTGAGAAACAAAATCAATTTGCTTCTTAAATAATTGTGGTTGAAAATCAGACATCACAAGTGTTTCTATGCTCCCCAATCACACGACAGGATGCGAGTGTAAACATTCAAAGTGTGTTTGTTATAATTAGCAAAAGCGATAAAATCTTGATTATGGAAGTATCTACTACATATGTTTAATAAGCTATATTCAAAATATTGATTCTGAAGGAATACTTGGCTTCAGTACAACATAAAAGATTCTGGATCTCTTTGTTCTTATTTAAATGATGAATGTAATGCCAAAAAATCCTTCAATCCTTTTAATAGTTCATTTAGTATAAAATAACGGCATCATAAGCTGTAGTTGTAAGTTGTAAGTATAATATTGTGACATTGCATTTTATATACATACATATATTGTAATAATTATGAGGTCTGGTACTTAAATAGATGTAAAAATGTTTAAAATCAAAATCTCCTTAGTCATAATGTCGTAAAATAATCTTTATTTTTTTGTATGAGAAATCTTGTAAAATAATGTAGCGGCAGACATTTGTGTCTTTTAATATTTTTTTATTCCTCCTATTCCTTTAGATTTATATATATATAGGTTAAAAATAATTGGATTATTTCTACAAGTTCTGTTTCCAAAACAGTTATTTTAGTATTTATTTTACATTTCAAAAGTTTGTTTTATTTCTTTATTAGTTTGAAAGGAAATAATGTTTGGTCACGTAAAAGACGTATATTTTTTGTAAAATTGTAATAAACCATCTACAGAATTATTTGACAAATACCGGACTACTGGGTCGAATAGATTTTTATTTTATAATAGATGAGTGGTTTCTACAAACAGTGATTTAAATAATTAAGTTAATTTCTTAAATATAGTTCGTTACGGAAATGGCGTTTTATTTCTAATGTAATTTAAAGTGAAATGTTGAGAAATGTAATTGAGCAAAACAAAGAAACCTGTGAATCAGTTCTTCAGTATGTCTGTGGCGAAGCTGAGCTGCGACGGCGTCTTAGCGTCCAGCTGGCCGCTCAAGCGAAACAACTTGCCATTTATCAAAGTCGCCGCTTCCATCTTGCGAAGGAACATATTTTTGCTAGATGCATTTAAAGTTTTTTCCGTCAACGTCTTATTAGATTCGGAGTCCAATGAATTTATAATAGAGTCTGCATCTGCATCCAAGTTAAATATGTTCGTCTGGGACTCCTCGCGCCACAGCTTTTGCAAGTTGAGGGCCATCAGCTCGAGCTGGACTTGAGACAGCTCCTTGATCACGTCGATTTGCACAGACATCACGCTGTCGCAGTTCTTCAACAGAGAGTTCAACGCCTCCAGCACATCAGCTCGTCTTTTTTGTATATTATATTGATTATCGATATTTTTCTCAAAGAACGCCAAATGCTCGTACAATTCTGCCAACTGTAGCGAGCAGGATACGTATTGTGCGCTATGATGCTCGAAATCGTAAAAATGTCTCGCTCTCATTAGCCACTTGTGCGTAAAAGTAAATAACTTTCTGGCTTCTTCAATTTCATGGATCATCTCCACGGGCACTCTATTTTCTATTTCTTTTAAATTCAGAGAAGGGAAAATATAATGTTTCTCCGTGGCTCCGTCTCCCTTTCCTTTTTTTTCAGGAACTTCCTTTATGTTGTCTTCCTCATACTTTTCAATATTTACTAATCTTTCTTCTAAATGGTTTTGGTTTACGGTTTTCCATAAGCTTGATTTAGTTGTGGGATTCGAGAAATAACGGTTTAAAATTTTCTTTCTTGACAATTTAAACAGTGTCAAACCGTATTTGACCCAGTGATGACTGAGTTCTAAGAAGTGCATTTCAAAATCGGCTTTCTGCAGAACGAACTCCTCTGGGATGAGCTTGCAGTTGTCGTGACAGGTTCTTAGGACGTGATAGGCTGCGGAGAGATGATGGCGCGCGTTGCCGAGCTGGTTAAGGTACGTCAAGTAGTTGCCGAGGCGGGCGGTCCGCAGCGCCCAGTCCTGCGGCGTGCCTTCTTTCATCTCCAACTGTCGCCTCAGAGCGGTATGGTTATAAAGAGTATATTTCTCAGGCAAATTTAATTTGTTATATAGAAATGCTTGCATTTGAACATTGTTTGTGATTACTTTGTCAATCTTTTCTGGTTTAACTCGCTTGATCTTTGTAATTGGTTCGGTTGTAAACAAATCTTCCGCATCGTAGAAATTTTCAGACAGAGATTTGCTTATTTTCTCGTAAACATCTTCCATGCTTTCAAGTATTTCCTTGGCAAGTGTCACTTCATCCAACTGTATAAGATAATAGCATAAGAGATTCTGGATTCTTAACATTATGAAAAGACATTCCTCCCTGAGCGCGTATTGTTTTAATTTGTCGAAAGATTCTTGTAAAATATTTCGTTTATCAGATAAAGTGATGGGCATAGTTTTAACAGAGAGTAGTGTTATGTACCCCTCCATCGCCAGCGAGCGCACGTACTGGTCGTGGTTCTCCTTGCCGAACATCACGAGCTCCTTGTTCAGTATCTGGATGTCTTTCTTCAGATTAAGCAGGCCTTCTGATGAATTCTTATTTTTTATCGTGTTTTTTATATTTTCAAATGTCGATGAAATCCGTCCTAATACTTCCATTATTTTTCAATACTTTTAATTTATTAACGACAATAACCTATTTTTTATTGAAATAATTCACAAGTCACTATACAATTTTACGCGTCAAATTATAAAAACGCTTCTTTCTGTCAAATAACAATTTTAAACCAGAATTTCACCTAAAATGTTTACAACCAGTCAATATTTAAAAAGTACCAAAACATTGTGGTTTTAAAGCATTGATAAAAATGGGATAGCGGGTAGCAGAAAGATTGTCTTGGACCACATTAATAAAATTTAGTTTTTTTACTAACTTAAATCCGGAGTTTAAAACAAGGAAGTTGTATACTAAGTAGTACTTAGTATGCAACTTCCTTGGTTTAAAATAACTATACTTTATAAGTTTTTTATGGCTGTATTTGGTTATCTATTACCACTATAAGCTTGTAGAGACCCCTTTTACTTACAATTTAGTTCAATTACTGTGCAGTACATTACCTTTGATCTACACTATCTATCTACTATTAACAAATTTTGGTAAATATTAGTCAGTATTGCTATGTGCGACCTACGGCGCGGAGACCTGGTCAATGACGGTGGGGCTGGTCCAAAAGCTGAGAGTCGGACAGTGCGCGATGGAGAGAGCTATGCTCGGAGTTTCTCTAAGGGACAAAATCCAGAACGAAGAAATTCGACCGAGAACAAAAGTGGACGACATAGCTCTCAAAATCAGTAGGCTGAAGTGGCAATGGGCCGGTCACATCTGTAGGGCCAGCGACGCCAGATGGGGAAGGAAAGTCCTCGAATGGCGGTCGCGAAAGGGAACCAGGAGCGTGGGCCGTCCTCCAATCAGATGGTCTCGACGACTTAGTGCGCACAGCGGGAAGTCGTTGGATGCGGAAGGCGGAGGTCCGCATTTTGTGGAAGACATTGGGAAAGGCTTATGTCCAGCAGTGGGCAGAAGAAGACTGATGATGATGATTGCTATGTGCACAATTTTACTACTACTGTTGTCAAACAAGTTACGAGATTAGCCTGTCGAAAATATTTATTAATTTGCAGACTTTAAGCTTGTTTTGCGTGGAGGTTTGAATAGACATTTAGTAAATCAGTATGCTTTGTGATATAAGACGGAGCGATCAATAAAACAACAAGAAACTCATAATGCAACGTATATTCTATATGACTCGGAGATGTGTACTACTTTGAACTAATACACTACATTAACACGTTCACATACATATTCAAACTTTCTACATATATACCTACAAGTTGTCTGACCCGGCGGGTATAAGTGAAATTAAATTATGAAAGCTCAGTAGCGCCAATCTTTTATGCCATTTTCTATGTCCAAGTTGTAAGTTTTCAGATTTTCTGACAAACTCTACCGACGACAGCGCCACTCAGACCGGGCTAGACAACCACTTCTGACAATAGTAATTTTAACTGTTTATTAAATACAGACTAAAAACGGACAGATCAAGAAAAAAAAGAATAAACTATGCTATACACCAATTCATGTAATTTTCATGAGATTAACAATATAAAAATAATTTTAATTTTTTTGGTAAGAAATAAAATGCACAAATAAATGTAGTAAAACTAATATTAAGACGTCACACGCGGCAGCCAATAGAGAAAAGATTCTGAAATAATTGTAAAAATATAATTAGAATTGATGTCATCTAAAAAACATAAAATACATAATCACCACTTTTCCGAAAAATGAACACTAGTTGATTAATCAGCCTACAATAATCCACTTTCGCTTTTCTCTTTCTATTTAAAACATTGACAATCAATTGGCGACATAAGTTATTAATGATTTACACAGAAAAATTCGCATCACTTATACAAATTGCGTTACAACAATCGCCAGGCAGTAAACAAAACAAAAGAAAATATGGGTACCCATTTCGCTAAAACGCATTACTCAGTTATACTTACATGTTAATTAAATTGAAGGCGCCGATTTTCTAAATCTACGTTAAGAACATAAGTTTCGTGCTCGATTTTCGTCAGTCTTGTCTCGGAAGGGAGTACATACTCCTTTTGTACGGCAAAGACCTCCTCGGGGAGGCGCTAAAAGATCTCCCGCTGGCGTAGAATTTTCCTTTTTGTGATATAACTTCGAGCCTCGCAGTTGCCTCCGCCCTGCCGTAGTCGTTTTCTAGTGTAACTCTATAAAGTCCTACGTCTTCGCTGTTTACTTCGTCGATTTCTAAAATTCTAAGTATCTCGTCTTTCTCTTTAATCGTTATCCTAGAAGATGGTGTTATGACGACACCATCTTTGTCCCAAGTCGCCCACGGCGCAGGTACTCCTTTAGCCGCACATTGGAAAACTACAGTATCTCCTTCTTCTGCTACTTTGTTGTAAGGATACGTATAGAACTTCGGCGCAATCTCGCGGGCTGGGCTACAAAGACTTCTTATGTCTGGACCTGGAAGATCGATATTAAGTTCCTTATCAACACTAGTATTTGTATTATGTAAAGAAAGACGCATTTCATGCAGGTTTATTCTACCTGTAAACCTTTAAACAATTTAATCGTTTCCACAGAATTTATAAAGTTCCGGGAATTAATTTAATTTTTTATTTAGTCAATATGGGACGACAATGGGACGATCACATCATTCTTGGTGATACTAACCGGGTGTTCTGGTGCGGGAGATGGAGCGCGCGGGCGTGGAGCGCGGAGTGGACGCGGCCGACAGCAACACGGGTGGCCGCCGGAGTCTTTGGCTCAAAGTATTCGGTTCCCCCGCCGCTGTATGAACAAACTCTATATAGGTAGTTATCCTACAACTACTTAATATAGTTATTGTAAGGATTTTCGTAAACCAAACCTCACAAGGGTAGACAGAATAATGAATTATTAGGAATTATTATAAGAACATACGATAAACGACGAGACATGCTTTGGAAGTTGCTTTGCCAAGGTAGTTGTAGGCTTCGCAGGTGTAGGTGCCCTCGTCGTCCGCAGTAACTTGCTTTATCTTTAGCCGCGCAATACCAAGATCGTAGCTCGTTGCGAAGTCTGAACAGTCGCGAATTATCTACAGATTTTAAAATATTTTTTTACAGTAATTTAATAAAAATAAACAAAAAAGGCAATTCTTCACTTTTATATCATGTTATGCTATTTGGCATGTAGTTTATGAATAGTTTAGACAAAGGCAAAGTAGTTACGTAGTGTGTGGTGTGTTGTGGACGTACCTTATTGTAATGATACCACTTGATGTCGGGCTCAGGCTCCCCCGACACCCGGCACTCGAACTCCACGGCGTCCCCGTCATGTGACAACAAATCAGTCAGCTCCTTCTCGAAACGTGGAATAACTTCTACTCGACTGAAAGTTAAGTTGATTTAAGTTAAAAGTTATGTTGATTTATTGATTATCAAATGATATTTGAGTTGTATTAGAGAGCAGAGAAGAAAAGACACAAAACAACTGAACGGAAATCACAAAAACATGAAAATTTAAAATATACATCTTACCCGTAACGAACATTATGTGCCTCATCTGTCGAACGGGGATCTATAAGAATAAAGTAAATTATTATTTAGGGAAACGACAAAAATATGCATTTTAGTTACGTGATATATGTAAGGTAAAGGTACCAATAATTGATACTATAGTGGCGGAAAAGCGCTATATTCTTCGTCACTTTTAATCCATTGCTTTAGAAACTTTTGTAAAAGTTACTAATATTAACCAGTCCTTCAAGCAACTTATAATATACCTCAAATTATTTT
>QDHC01003381.1:8114-29579 GCA_013186455.1 Papilio dardanus tibullus | reverse complement strand
CTCTAATGCCAGAGATGCATTTGATTCCTTTACATTTTGTGTGAGAGTTTGTTCGGAAGATTGAATATTTGGTGACAACATAATAGCCGAAATATTTTCTTTAAGCTCTGTTGCAAGCTTTACTGTTTTTTCGGCATCAATTACATTCGACGCGATCGCTATTTTATTGAAAACTTCTATCCTATCTTGAGAAACGAACTCTTCGATATGATCCAGCATTTTACCTGCAATATTTACATGTATACAATATATATTTTTATTTAGTTACATATACATACAATATATGATTTTTATATCATTCATTTAAAAGTATAACATTCGTTTGCCAGCTTTTCATACAGTTTCAGACTTTAGACACCATACGTTTTTTTTTAATATCACTTGAAACAACGCAACATCGAAAGTTTTCAATATTACTTGAAATCGTATGTTTTTGTTTTAGTGGCATAAACGACTTAAATAACTTACCCATTTGAATAATTTGTACGTTTTCTTCTTGTGGATATATTAATGTAATCATTTGTTTTTCAATTTTATTTATGGTATTTATAAAATTGTTGATATTTAAGATCGTTGTCGGCTTTATTTGGCAGTCGAAAGATTGTAAGAGTTTTTTTACAACATGTATTACATTACACATATTTGAAATTAAAGATTTTACTTCATTTCTTACTATTAGACCTTGTGTTTGTTCATGCTCAACGATAAATTTACATAATTTTTCATTGAGATTGAAAATGTACAGATCTAAAGCAGTGTCAATATTTTTAACCGACGATATTTTTTTGTGTTCTTCTCGTAGTTTCTCGCAAAAGACAACGAGTTCCGTATACATCTGTGACAACAATATTTCGAAAAGTTGTATTTCCTGCGATTTAATATTCTGTAATTTTTCACTTTCTAAAACAATTTCCTTTAATATTTCTGAATATGCAGACATACTTTTTAAAAGAATTAACTGTTTAGCTCTTCCATTTGAATTTTTAAAGTCATAATACTTTTGAATACATTGATTTGCCTTCTCCATTTGCTGCTTATCATTCGACAGATTCAGTAAAACGTATTTTTCAAAAATGACCTCAAAACTTTTCCATGCATTTTCAATATTTTCTCCCATTCTACACAATTCATAATTTGATCCTTTTAAAGTTAGATCTTTTATAATAAGCTCGTCTAAATTATTTAAACTGGGTAAAATAATCGATTTGGCAATCAAAAAGGTTTTAATAAGATTAGTTAAATCTGATGAGTCGACAGCCATCTTTTCAACGAGTGTTTCGCAGTTTTTCATCAGAGTTTTCATTGGTGCAGTAAATATTAGTTCCATTTTGTTTTCTAATATATTTATAAGACATATCCGTATTCTATCTAAGAAGTTCTCTGTGTTGTTAAGAAACTCTGTCAGAATTTCTACGTCGCGAGGCACACTCAACTCTAACATATTTTGTTTGAAAAAATGAACTAAATTATGCATACAGATAAATTCTTGATACAACCTTACGATACATTTGTATGTTAATTTTTTATTTATTAAGGAACGAAGGATAATAAATTTATTTTGACAAGTAGCTATAAAACTTTTTGCGTCTCCTTGGGCTTCAGAATGATTTTTATAATCGTCCATTACATTAGAAGTAGTAATCAAAATATCATCTATTTGGCGAAGTAGTTTCGGTTCTATTTCTTTCACTTGTTGCGGCGAACAATCATTGAAATTAAAAGTGTCAGTTAAAGTTACATATTCATATTGTTCTAAAATGGAAATAGTCGATTCAACTTCATGTAAAGCTTCTAGTAAGTTAGCTTCTTCTTCCATTTGTTTTATTGGCAATGGTGCAAGAGATAAAATTTCTTCTCCGGCATATGAACTTTCTTTATAAAATTCTTCGGTGAGATGCTTTATTTGTTTGATGTCAAGCTTTTTCGAAACATCGAGTGCATCTAATAATTTCTTTGTTGAAAAGATTAATGGTTTTAATTTCTCTTCAAATGTCGTATTCGAAGCGCTAGCGTCAGCTATTACGTCATACAAAACTTCACAGGTTTCTTTCAAAGTGCTTATATTATTTGATACATTAACAGCACTATCAGCAACTTCCAATGCTGGAAATATTACTTTAATACACTTATCGAGGTCATATTTAAGTTCTGCAATAGATGGTAAAACGGAATGTTTTAAGTCCGATGAAATATCTACAATATCTTCTAAAATTGGAATGTTTTCAGTAGTAATTTGAGATAAACTCTGATGCAATGCAAGTAGCGGTTCATATAGTAAACTTATTTCAGTGATACTTGTTACAACAGAAACTTTTTCTGAACATTGTAACATTGTATGTAGAATTTCTTGGATTTTTGTTTGTAAATTAGACAATTCTGAAGGAGATAATAAACTGGCAGTTAATTTTCGTTTATATATTTTTTCTAAGATGTCCTCAATCTGTGGACATTGGAGTCTTGATAAATGTTCATTTAACTCATGTAAAATGTTTACTAATGAAGACGTAGAGGTCAATTCTTTGGATGACTGTAAACATTGTTGTATTTCCTTATGTTCAATTAATGGAATTGCCAAGTGATCAGACTGCACTGTATCAGCTGTAGTCTTCAAACCTGATATGTCTTCTAAAGTTGATAGTTCGTCAGGAACTTCTAACTCGATATTATTATAAATCATCAAGATGGCACTGTGGAAACTTTGAACAGTATCCGCAAAATTAAAAGAAAAGGAACGATCAGAATGTTCTTCAAGTTGTGAAATAATGTCATGTTGCACGATTTCTAAAGTTTTGCATAATTCGTTTAAAGCTTGAGCATACATTGAAACGGGTTTATGGTTTCTTTTTATACTTTCGGGGTCTTCTAATAAGATTTCACAAAGAGTTGAAACATGTTGATACATCTCAAAAAGGGGTTTGGCTAAAGTTTGCACTGATAGAGATGGTACATCCGTAATTTCAGATAAATGTTCTTCGCGTTCTATCCCGCTTAAGCTCAATGCAGCTACAGCATTCTTAAGTTCTTCTAAAATTGGAATGACCTTTTCCAAAGGCTGCAACACAACGATATTGTGCTCTTGCACTGATTGAAACGAGGTAACTGTGGCAATGGCTGCTAGAGTTCGATCAATGTGCTCCATTACAGCTATTGCTTTACTTCCATCATTAACATATTCCGATGTCTGTTCTAAACATTCAATCTCTTCGTTAATAGTTTCATGTTCTTCTTTATTTATTATTTCTTGAATACAAATTTGTACTTCAGATATGTTAGTAATTACTGATTTATTTAAATCAGGTTCAAAAATATTCCTGACTAGGCAATCTTTGATAATATTAAGTGCATTGCTGATACTAACCAAATTGCCATTTGCATGAATATTAACATTTTGTAAACAATTATTAATTCTTTTTATAACGTCACAAATTTCTACAAAATCATAATATTTCTTTGCCTCATTACTTTCAATGACGTTTTCTAAAATTTTTGTTAGCTTTTTATGTAATAGGCTCAAATTTTCTTTTAATGTAGGAACATGGTCTAAAATTGTTAAATTAGTCTCTAATAATATTAAAACTTGGGCTATTTTTTGAAGTGTCTCTAACTTGTTATCATTATGCAAAATATCAAAAGCCCCCACTTTTGTTTCAATATTAGTTAAATGTGAAAATATGTCTTCAATATTTCTTTTAACAGAGGTTAACTTTTGTATTAAAATACTTTTATCTTGAATACTTTTACTTTCTGCAGAAAGATGTTCAAACGAATTTCTTAATTCAAGTACGGGCTTCAAAACCGAGTTTATAATTTCTGTGTTATATGGCTTTAAAGATCGAGAGTTCTCCTTTACTGACAATAACTCGATCAGTTCTAAAGCAAATTGCAAATCCTGAATTGAGGCCGACATATCAGCTAGTATGACTGAACTATTATTCTTATTACCCTCTTTTAATGTTTCTTCTGCATTTTGTACAATATTGAGTAACGCATTGAGAGATCTTTTCATTTCTTGTATGCCTTTTCGAGTATCTCTTAAATGCTTTGCTTCAATAGATAATTCTTCGGCTTGTAATTTATCAGCCTCAATTAGCAAATTATTTGTTTTTATAGTATCTGATGAAAAGTTAACAGTAGTAATAATCTCGTTAGATATTGAATCAATGTCTAACAATACTTTATTATCTACTATGCCATGACCATTTGTTTTTATCAACTTCAAGTGCATCATTAGTTCATGGAACTGATCCCCACATTTCTCAATAAGCAACATACACGTTTTCTTTACAAGAGTTCTGTTCTCGCTTTCAACGTCAATACACTTTTCAATAATAGTAAGCGCCTGTTGCAGAGATTTTAAAGATTGCAAAATATTATAAAATAATGTACTATTAACTTCATTATTTTCTATTAGATATTGTTTAACTTCTTCAATTATCTTGTTTATTTCAGATAATGGAGATACTACACCATTTATTATTTCTACACTCTTTGAAGATGTGACAACAGAAGATGTAAATTCGGATTTTAAGATTATTTCTTTTTCAAGTTTTTGTATATCTTTTAACAAATTATTTAAAAATGCACTTATGCTAACAACATTTTCTTTTAACTTATTCTTGGTTTCCATAATATTTGTCTGATTATCTGTTATGCTTTGTCTACGTTTATTTAACGATTTTTCGCTTTCTGCACTTGATCCCCTGGAGCCAATAATATTTTTTTTCTCAGATTGTATCTTAGGGACATTCTTATCTCCTAATGTGTCATTGACATCTTTGGGTGATAGTTTATCAATTTTCGATTTTGGTTTTCCAGAACTATGAGCACTTGCAAAACTAAGCAAATCACTTTCGGATATCACTTCGGTATCGTCATCTTTTTTTTCTTCAGATATGGAATGTTCGCGAGATAAACTAAAATACTCTTCAGCGCTTTTCTGTGAATCAGATTTCTTTCTATTAAAATGGTGAGAAATTTCAAATTTGTCATGAGACACGGCGGGTAAATCTTTTTCTTCGAGGTCTTGGTCTAAGGAAAGTTGAGAAGGAACGTTTTCATCGGCAATAGAAATATCTTCAATATCTGCTTCTGTCCTAAGATCTTCTTCGGGAGATACAAAATATTCCGGTGAGACATCAATTATTATTGCTTCCATTAGTAAATTACCAGAATTAGATGTTTCTTTAACAAATCTTAAGGGAGGTAATTCAACAACGTTATGCTCTGTTATATTTTCAGATAATTGATCTGCGTACATTTCAACAATTTGTAATGCTTCTTCTTCCGTCAAATCAGGCGTTTCATACAAAGAAACTGATACCTCCTTTCCGTCAAAAGAAAAAGAAATTTCTCCTTTATCGTCCAGAGTAATATCTCCCATAGGTGTATCATACATTTGTGATGTTCGTTCTTCATGAATAGTACTAAGAGATAAATTTCTTTGCAATGTCTGTTCTTCAGTATTTTTCTTGCTTTTAATTTTTGTCGAGTCATCAAAACCGAGAAGTGAAGCCGAACTAGCGGCAATGCCCATGCAATTTTGTGCTTCACAAGTATAAGTACCTAAACAACAGGTACCATCTTGACCAGATATTATTCTATGAATATCGCCAGGTTTTAATTCTTCTCCATCTTTGTACCATTTTAATACAGGTTGGGGAACACCTATTACTTTACATTCTAAATTAACTGCTCCTTCGTCAGACAAAATTGCTTGCAAATTTTCTAGAAATCGCGGTTTTTTATAATGTCTGGGAATAATTAACTTTAAAAAGCATGAAGTAACACTATGGCCAAAGTCATTGATAGCTACGCACTTCCATTCTGCCTGATCTAAAAATTCAAGATTTCGTATATCAAGGAAGAATCCACCACCCTTTTCTTCTTTATCAAGGTGACACCGAGGTGAATCATCGACGGGCTGATCATCTCTGTACCATAGAACTGAGGGTTCAGGTGGAATGGCAACTGTAATTTGAAGAAATGTTTTATGAGTGATTTGTAAAAAATAAAAATACAGAACATAAAGAATGACGAGACGAAGATTATCATTTTACTCGTAGTTAAAAAAGAAGGTAAGTAGTTGCTGGAAGCTTATAAACATATTTTGGAATACTTACCTTTAATTGTAAAACGGAATGGTTCATCGATTCTTGCTTCAACACTTTTTAAACCTTGAAGAAATTTCGGTGCCTGATTTTTGGAGAACAATTGTAACTTTTCTTCCTCATTTAACTGATTCTGTATATCTTCTACCGTGAGTTCCGCAGAGCTACTGGCTTGTCCCATGCAATTTCTGGCTATGCAGCAATAAGAGCCTAAGGAATTAGTTCCAGTTAGCTGGTATACATCGCCCGGCTTGAGTTCTTGGCCATCTTTAAACCAACTCAAAACTGGAGTTGGGAAACCAACAACTTTGCATTCGAAGGATACCAATCCTTCCTCAGTGAGTATCGCTTGTAAGTTTTCCATAAATCGAGGTTTGCGGAAATTCTTCGGTGCTATAAGAAATAAAAATGTGAAAAAGTTGGGTTACCACGACACAGGTAGTATACGACTACTTAGGTAGATACGAAAATATATGAAGCATTTTATATTTATATATTAGATCGGTTTCGAAGAATATTACATTTGTAAAATAGGGTAATTAAGGTATTACCGCTACATTTTTTTCTCGAAACTTACAAGTTAAACGCAATGTATATCTTACCGTCCATAGTGACATAGCACGTGCTGATACCGAGGCGTCCACCAGCGCTGGTCGCGACGCACTTCCACTCTCCTTCGTCCCGCCACTCCGCACTATGAACCTCCACTAGGTACCCCCCCACGCCGTCCTCTATCACGTGGTACCTGCCGTAAAGTTGTAAATTCATATTACTTTTCTTAGCCTAGGTCTTTCGGCCAACAAGAAGATAAACATACAATATTCATTGACTAGATTAGAGCTTCGGATTACGAAGCCAGTGAGGTTTTCTCTCTTCACTCTTATAGGAAAAGCATGGGATGGAAGGCTATTTGTAAAATGATTGTTTTAAATATAAATGCAGAATACCTTTCGTTTGGTTCAATTTTGCCTTCTTTGTTGTACCAGACGACACTCCGGGGCCAAGGCGGGACAACAATGTGACAACTCAAGGTCAGAGGATCACAAATCTTCACCGACTGTGCCTCCAGCTCTTTCGTGAATATCAAAGGAGCTTCTGGGGATACACCTCTGTGGAAATGATAAATTACTTAACATTACTAGTATTCTACTATATTTGTCCATGTATTCCAAAATGTTTAAAAAAACAAAAGTAATTATATGGTTTAATTCAACGATTTAAAATAACTTTGATATTATAAGTACTAACTTATTTTTTATGGTTAGAACGAGTTTATAATAATACTGACTAATTTATAATATTCCATAACAGTAAATATCTTACCCAGATTGACCGGGTCGAAGAGATCCATCTCTTGAACCGCGGCCGAGGACGTGTACCTTTGAGGACGAGTAGGCTCGACCCATGCAGTTCACTGCTTCGCAAGTGTATGTGCCAAGCGAAGTTGGATCTTCTGCGTTAGCCGTGAGCGCAAACACATCACCGGCCTTTATCTCGCGACTGTCCTGTAAATGGTAAAGAACATTACACAACCCTCTCGGAAATTGTAATGAATTAATACACCACAATGACATCTCACAAATAGTTATATTAGTTACACCAACATCTGCTCTAAAATAGGGGCATTAACTACCTGACAGCAGTCATCTATAATATTAGGGAAAATACCTTGCATTTTTCAATAAAGTAGACCATTATAAGATTGAAAAGAAGAAAGAAAAACAAATCATAGACCTTAAACCAGCGTAGGATCGGCGTCGGAACCCCCACGACCTTGCACTCGAGCGACACGGTGCCCTGTTCCGTCAGTACGGCACGGAGCTCTTCCACGAACTCTGGCCGTTTGTACGCCTTTGGTACTGAAAACGGTTACATTAATTAACAAAGCTCTTATTGTTTATAGTTTATTCACTGTCATTGATGAAGGGGAGGATGCAGTATGTGGGAAGGACATAGACAAATATTACATCTTTACTTATCATTCTTGCACCAGCGCACTTAACGTCTGTCTTATCTCTATGTATAATAACATACGTTCTACTTCCTACACTTTTTTGAATGAGAGAATTCGATGAAATGCGATGGCTGTTGGCGGACGACAAACATATATACTATTCAACATTTCGTAATAGAACTAACCAAGTACATTAAGGTGCGCTGAGCAGCTGGCTCTGCCGCTGATGTTTTCTGCGGTGCAAGTCCAGCGGCCGGCGTCGTCCACGCTCACCGCGGCGACGTCCGCGCACCAGAAGTTACCGTCACGCACCAGCGACACCCGCTCCGCCTCCATCAGCCGACGCTCGTTTCGATACCATGTCACCTGTAACGATGAATTCACATGTCATTCATTGTCTTAGAATAAAACAGTGGTAATATGCTTACTAGTGTTAAGGTTTTTTTCACGGTGATTCTAACGCAATTATGTATCTTACTACTTTCTAGGCGACAAACACGAGTAAGATTAGTATTTACACGTTTTGACTCGTATTTTGTATCACACAAATAATTTGAATATATACCAAAAATATTACGTTTCACATCCACGCTTTCAGTACCTATCTCATAACATTATTTCATAACATTATTTCATAATAAAAATCTTTGATTTTAAAAGAATATTGTTTACGCAGATATGTTTACAAAAAAAAGTTATAAATGTAAAGAAATACAAAACATTAAAAATACATCTTGGAGCACATTTAAAATAGAAAAATTATGTCATTGAGGACGTGTACGCATTCCGGAGATATTCAAGGTTCTCACTATATTCAGTAACCTGATTTTCTCAATGAAATTATCTACTTTATTACTTACTAATTTTAGCTTTTATCCCTTTATTAAAATAGCAATACAATCGTAGACTGGATAAGCCTTCCGCGAATGATATTATTACCGCTCTTATCCAGTGGTACTCAAAAGAATCCAAAGGCCTGTCTGTCTCCACTGTCCTAGGATAACTACGGTTGTTATAGAAAACAGCTTTGACGAACGATAGGCCCCGGATAGAAGCGCAATTGTCGAGAAACTAACATTTATAAGTATACCATAAGTGAAAATTATTACCTGCTTATAAGTACTTAAACAAGTTTTAACTCTAATATGTATAAATAGATTAAAATATTATATTTGAGGCTAGATTGGAATATTTGTCAGAGGTAGTTCTATTTCGAGCTCGCATTCGATATTTCTAGCAACTACACCACGGACTATTACGCAACAGATGACATTAAGAAATAATTCAAGATTAAGATCATTTTGTATAATAGGTATGAATGATACCTTTATGTTGATAGTCATTAGGTCAACATTAGGGAGTATAAGCTTCAAGTAATGTAGGTCACCGGAGTCAAATGTTCCTTAAGTAATTTATTATTTTGTTTCAGTTTTCTACATTGTCCAATTTAGTATTAAAAGCTCTGAAATCGAGCTGTGCGATTAGGTAACGTAACGTAATATTGAAGTAACCGAAGACTTCATACCTTGCATTCAGTGGAGCTGAGGATTTCGACGAGGAAACGTGTCCGCGTGCCGACCTTGACAGTGAGGTCTTGGAGACGTCGGAGGAAGGTCGGCGGGTCGTCGCCGCTCGGAGTCTCCTCGGCCGACACCTCCAGTCGCAGGCGGCGTGTGTCTTTACCGGCAGCATTGCTGGCCTGTGTCACAAACAATAAGCATCAGCACCAAAAATTATCGAAGCCTACAGGCTTGCTGGAGCAAACTCCTTCCAGATAGACTGCGAGAAAACGACAGGTGAAGATACACTATGAACACTATTGGAAGAAGAAAAGAAAATGCGCTCGAACGATATCATACACATACTAACATAATCACGTTGACCAATTTCAATCTCTAGCACAAATAAGAGTACGAGGTGTTAAACTTACTTGCAGCGTATAGATGCCACTGTCGCCAGTGCGAGCAGCGGAGACCGTCAAGCGAACGCCGCCCGCGTCCTCTGACGTCTTGAAGCGATCGTCCAACGACGCTCCCGCACGGCTCCTGTTCACAATAACCACTATTAAATAAACAAAGATTAGCTACCTTTAAAGTATACACGATGTTACTTCTAACGGAACGTTTCAAAACATAGTTCAATTAATTATTATATAGGTAGATAATCCGCATAATATACGTATATAGACAATACACCTGACATCCCTTGTCATCATTAATAATATTAATTTTTATTGTATGAGTTTTCTTCATCTACCTTATGCTATTAATATAATATTTTTGATTATGAAAACGATTCTAGGATAACTTACTGTCACTTGAAGCCCATACGTAGTGGAGTTTTAAGTTTTGTAATGCTAGTTTTATTTGATTAGCACCGTTTGCTCTGTCAAGACTTCTTCAGAACATATTGTTGCTATCTTCATTATTCCCAAAGAGAAAGACAGGAATGGCAATATGTTTTAGTAAAGGCATTTCGGCTGCGGAAACCTACGGAATTTGGCTCCTAGCAACTTTAAAATTGTCTTGTGTATTATGGACGGTAAGAATTTTTTATCTAGATTTAAGAGAGAACCAAGTGCGTCAAAATGACAAAACATTTACAATATACCTACTAACATTAAACATCTCATGACTGTACAATATAATAGAAGACGAGGTCAACGCACATAGATACGACGCATCTTAGAATAAAACAATGGTTCTAAAAGGTATATGTATAATGTTACATACTCTTGTTCCCAGAAAGACAATGAGTTAGGACACGTAAGACTTTACCTATCTGGCCCTATGACTTTTCTAAAACACATAAAACCGCTACAACCTTCAATTTTAATTGCACAGTCAAACTGTACAGTTAGTACTGTGGATTTAAAATAGAGCGTCTGTCGGTTTATGAGTATAATATTTAGACGTAGGATCTTTAACTTAGACTTACTTTTAAGCACTCTCGGTTAATAAATAAAATAATAAACAAGTTATTTCCGTTACCAAAATTTAAAGATACAAAATAAGATAAATATTTTTCGTTTAGTAAATACCATCGCACTTTTGGCAACGAAATACAATTCCAGTATAAATTAAATTCTTGTCACGTGTGAGATGTGTACCACATACGAGTTCGCTAAATTAGAACGGACGAAATATTAATATGTAGAAATCACGTGTTTGTTTGTCTACATTAGTAGTTTCTTATTAACCGATATACATTTAATTTAGTAACAAAAATAATTGTTAAAATGATTTACATTTCTCATAAACTCCGCAAACTATATTACGTGATTTTTCAGAGCTTTTCATAATTATGAAAGGAATAGTTAGAGTTTAATTATTCCTTCCTTAAAGAAGTATTTATAAGTATTCCTAGTAAGGTTGCCCTAAATCTTTGTCTCGTCAAGCGGATAGGCGGAAGATTACGCAAACTTTTATAGTTACTCTAAATACGCGTGATCTAAGACATGATGAATGAAAGCGCATGGCGTCTACATTTAGACACAACGCAAAATTTAAATGAAATGCATAGTTATTTAATTATTTTTTTTTATGTAAGAAAAGGGGGCAAACGAGCAGCGGGAACACCGAGGTGATCAACGACGCCCATGAACATTTGCAATACCAGAGGCACCACAGATGCGTTGCCGACCTTTTAGGAGGTGATACGCTCGCTTCTTGAAGGTCCCTAATGCCTCATACACACTAGGATAGTATTTTAGTCAAGTAGCAATTAACATTTATCCGAACAAAGGATTTTCTAATATATTCTACTAAAATGTTGCTGTTCGGATAAGTTTAGTTACTAAATTACTACCCTAGTGCGTAGGTTTAGGCTTAAACGAGTCCGAACAGTAGTAAATCCTTTGTTCAAATAAATGCTACTTGCTACTTGACTAAAATACTATCCTGGTGCGTACAAGGCCTAAGTCGTAGCGATTTGGAAATACCGCCGAGGACAGACCATTCCACAGTGCGGCTGTTCGAGGCAGGAAGTATTATTTTTATCATTGGGTGGAGACCTTAGAAATTCGTACCAAAGTATCATCAAAATTCGTCAAGTAAATGGGAACAAACATACGATCTTCGCTATTTCATCATCATTAGCTCATTATACCTATCATGTCCGGATCGAGGGGCAGCTCCTACCCTAGTTTCCTTGCTAGCTCTACCCCTTTGGTCTTTACTACACTACTAGCTATTGTGCGCGACTTCGTCCGTGTATAATTAAATAGTATAGCCTATGTTACTCGGGGGTTAATGTAGCTTTCGAATGGTGCAAGAATTATTGAAATCGGCCCAGGATTTCTTGAGTTATTTCAATACATACAAAAATACGAAGTTTCTCTCTTTATAATATTAGTTATAGATAAGAGAGAAAATAGAAAGTACAATCATAAATGATAATTATTTTATAAATTATCAAATATGTTTTGCAATCATATCAAAATTTTTAATTATTTTTCTTGATTCCTGTTTAAATATATAGAAATAATGGTGACAATATTCTAGATCAAAGATCGAATGGAACCTCTCCAATAAACAATGCCAACTAAAATGTTACTCCTACTTATTAAAATATATTAAAGCTCAAAGATATAAACTGTGGAATAATTAAAATTATAATGTAAAACATAATTAAATCTTTTCTAAATGAAAATACAATTTGAGCGGGTTTTAGTAAAGTGACAATGTTCTAACTAGCGATGGATAAGTCGCTCATTACCGTTCAACAAGAAAAAAGTTAAAAATATCTTTAATAGAAATACATCAAAGTGCATAATCAGAACAACATCCGTTTGTATGTCAGTTGTCAGGCCTGGTTTATTTATTCCCGGCGCGGGCGCACGCACGTGCACAATAGAATGAAAAACTAACCAGAAACGGGTCACTCGGACTATATGTTTCTATGGAACAATTAAATTGCAATTAACGATTTATTATAGTTTATATTTCATTAAATTACACATGATTGTAAGGTCCTAAGTAACTACACGATTTAAAAGTTTGATCTATAATTACCTTACCGATTTTACCAATTATCATTTTTATCATCAAGTATATCTTAACATATAACTAAATCTAATTGAATCTCATAAGCAAAGGTTTAAAAATATTTTCATCACCAGCCAAAAAGGATCGCACAATAAGCGTAAGCTCCGAGGTAGAAAATAAAGAGTTCAAAAGTACGAGTAAAGTATGCTACCATATCGAAAGGTAATGAAAACATTTCTACGTGGGCCTGTTGTGAACTTATTAATGAAGCCAAAGAATATAAATTTCTTCAAAAAAATATCGAGCCCGTGGAAAAAAATAGGAAAATGTTAACGCTGCAAGACCGGGCATTGTGGCAATCGATGGAGGAGGCCTACGTCCAGCAGTAGACAGCGTTGGGCTGGTATGATTATGATTATCATGAAATATCCATTTCAAGTTAACTATTATTACTTAAGACGGCATTTATTTATAAAAGAAAAAGATATGAACAGGATTATAATGAAATGGAAATATGTGAGAGCATCTGTTCATCAATTACCGCGCAGCATACAAGTAAAGCGATCAATATTGCTATGACGCAGGTGAGTACGTAGGCGTACATGTCCTTGATAGCTTGGACCTAGGCTAATTGATTTTTATAGGCATGCGCACAATGAACCAGACAACAAAGCGGAAATTACTTTATAAATCTATTTTAACATATATTTCAGATGACAGTGGTGTATTGGAAAATTGTAAAAGGAATTAAGTGTAATATTTTTTTTCTAGAAAGTACTTTCTAATTAATAAAGCGCAGACTTAAGTATCCATCATAGGCGCAGATATCGGCGCGCGCATCCTATTTGCCCGAAAGGTCTAGAATACCCGGGGGCGGTGTTGCCCTGTATTTTAAACTAAGTAGTATATACTTTCAAAATTAAAGTTACTTGGACTAGCCTGCTCTACTCTATCTGCTTGACTATTAACTTGCTTGACTAAAAATACGAGAATGCTTGCCATTTCCTGTACACTGTCGACTAAGCATTTGTTGCTAGAAACAGTGGCGGATTTACACAATTGCCGCCCGTAGGCTTCAAATTTTGAGGCCCCTTCTGACCTCTCCATATAGAGAGATGGCTATACGCTACATGGAGAAATGAAGGCGAAAGAAAATATTATAAAGTCAATATAAATTAACTTTACTATTAAGTTTACATTAAGAACAGTTTGGTAACTTGAGAAATATAATTTTTTTGAAGCTTCATAATAATTATTGCTACATTTTAAAAGAAGAGAAAAATAAATTGGGACAAATTTGCCGCCGCCCGAAAATTTCCGCTGCCCAAAATTTGCGGCCCTAGGCTTAAACCTTCTCAGCCTATTGGTAAAGCCGCCACAAGTTACAATAAAAACAAGAGATACAGCAAGCAACGAACCCGTTACTATCGTCAGTAGCAGACCGGGCATTTCTTTACAATTTATTAAAAAAGAAAACTTGAATGAGAACCCGTGACCTTGCGCACCAAGTTTGCAATATTTTCACAAAGCGACTGCGTCCACCCGAGTTCTCATCTAAAAATAATACAGTTACGAGACGCCAATGCCGCGGCCAAATACGTAGCCTAATTACTTTGTTCGAATTCGCTAAACAAACTATTGTTTTAACCGAGATTTGATTATTAATTATTGTGTGTGGAACAATAACCATCGGATGTTTTATACAAATAGAGCAATGTGTTATGGCCAGTTCCGAACCCGCGATACCAACGCAACTCGTATCGCTAAAGTATTTATTACTTTACGATTACGCGCGTGGGCAAGCTTATATGATACTAGTTCATAGTTTCTATATTGAGAGATATGAAAATGATATAAAACGTTAGATATCAGTAACGGATATTAGGTAACTATCGTTTCCAAATATCGACTCGATAAAATAGTAATGACTTACTTTGCCTTTCATATCGGTTTCCTTACGAGCACAAAACTACTTCTCCATAATCCATGTACTAAACCTTGAAAAGATTAACGTCATATTCAAAAACTTTATTACAATATTTATTTTGAATACGACCAGGAACATGATAAACTAATTCTCATGTCTTCTCTTACAGATATGCAACGGCTAAGTTATCGAATCACAATGTAATAAAATAATGAAGAACTTATATTTTTATTGCGTGTCCCGCTTCCCGACAAAATTTTGGAAAAACGGATGGCCAAGCACCTCTTTTATCAGCCATAAATAAAATACCTGAACAATATCTAAGTATCACTGAGTTGAACGCTACATAGTTATACGTTACCTTCTCAGTCTTTTAAAATGGTTAACTATTAACAAAGATGACTAAAGTTCAACATAACATCTTGCAGTTTATGGAAACAAATCTTTGATTATGGAAAGAATCGATTGTGATGATCTCTCTAACCGAAACAGATAATATAATAAACCATTTTCCCACTGAATGTTTGATATTTTGCATCTTTTGTGCAAAACTTGTCTACAGAACCGGTCCAGTTTATTTTGACCAATTTTAAGCCAAAGATCGTTATTTCGTTTGGTTTATTAATTATGTTTTTGATCGACGGTCTTTTGTAAAATAATGCGCCGACAAAAACAAATTGGTTTCACCAATTCATCTGTTCACATATTATTGTTAAGACGAATTGTAAGATAAAAAAATAAGGCCTTAATAAGCTTTATTTCAGATTTATATAAATGTGTATACGTATGTCTTTATCATTGTCTCCATCTACGATCAGTTTAAAAATAACCGGAGCTGTCTATTAATAACTTTTTAACCATTCGACGCGTCCGCGCCTCTAGAATAATGTTAATAAGCAGTTTCTATTTCTTTTCCACACTTTAATAAGGTCATTTAATATATACAAGTAATGATACATTTTATTCATAACGTATATTATATTATAATATGATTTGCATCACGAAGAGTTTTTAAAATATTAGAATTTTGATGATTATTTAGATTTATTCGTATTTTACTTTGTATTTAGGTGTTTACTCTGAAAACACAATAGATAGCATTGAATTTTTAACCATTGAAGTGGGAGTCATGATTTTATACGAGTATGTCAAAGGAAATGTGCTAATATAATGTAATCTAGTAAAATAAAGTTGTAGCAACATTGTTACCATAGCCTCAAGCATAATGACTTTCGAAAGAGAATTTCCTTCGTGCAACGATGTTATTTTCCTTGCAACGTCATACGGGATGTTGTTACGCTCTCATTTCAGTTTACGACGTGTTTCCATGCTTTCTTTTTGTTTTATATATTGTACGCTCGTTAACTGCCCTGCCGACTTTAAAAAGCAACCGGTTGAAAGATTAACTTTATGGACAAGTCGTAATTCTACATGTTCAATTACAAAAAGGCTATTTAAATTGTGATAAAAATTAAATATATATATTCGAAATTTTAATATGTTTTATAGCAAACTAACTAAAGCTTAACCGTCATAACTTACTGTTATTTAAATAGTTAACTAATTTTATAGATCTATCAATGTTTTTAATACACCAACGATAAAAAAAACCGGTGGTAGAATCTCCAAAACAGTGTCAAAGTCCACTTCAACAGTTCTTGAGTCTAGGGCACGGATTGGTTTTTACATATAATTATTGTTTAGCCAACTTTAATCCGCTAATTTATTTTTAAACAATCAAGAAGTTTTCTACGAAGTGTATTAATAGCAACGTATTTTGACACATTGCTCGGTATATGTAGGACGTCGTATGAGCCAGCTGCGTTATCAAATACCTTCCAAATACTAAGCAGACAACAGATGCTTTATCCCCACAATTTTTAATCAGATTAGTCCGAACAAGGCTTCCAAATGTTTTAAAGCACCTCGAAAACTGAAGCAAGGTCCCTCCTAACAAAAATCACGTTTATTTATTAACCCGTTTAGAATAATAAGAAAAATTTAGAAATATAATTTGATTTATTCAAAGATGTGTAAATTATGAATGATTAGTACTTAATTTAGCAAAATAATGTATTAGGTAATTATAAAAAAATTGTTTTTGTAGCTATGTGACGATAAACATTTGAACTAAAAGTTGTGTGCGCTTATCGCATGAAATATTGTAACAAATTAACGGCCGAATTTTCAAACGCCACTCAAATTTAAGCGTCGCTTAAAATCTAAGTAGTGTCAAAATTAAACGAGATCACAGTAGAATTTGGAGTTAAAGCGTGGAATTAACATGTAAGACGCTCTTAAATATTTGAGTGGCGTTTGACAATTCGGCCCTAAGTCAAGTAAGTTAAGCTTGAGCAACTATAAATCTGAGTTGAATATTTAAAATTGGGGTACGTTATTCGGTTACACGTTCAAAAAGTAGTGTGTGAAGATGTCCATACTTCATTATCAATTTATTGCTGTATCCTTTCAATGCATCTTACATATGTAATACAAATTGTTTTACTATCGGAAGATATAAAAATAAACAATGAGTTGTATGAGCACATAAAGATGTAGTTAGCAATATCTCTTTCGATCGCAACTCCCTGTTATTAAGAAAATTATGTAGTTAGCAACCATTTAAAAACAACAAGTTAACTTAATTAATCCGTAAATAAACTAAATTCCCGGACATGAAAAGTAACGGAATTTTTGCAATGTTTATTGTAAAATAAGTTCGCAGTGCCAAGACTTTAAACATTTTGTTCGTAATGCGCAATAAGTAATTAGTCGAACAAAAAACTATATCACAATAAAAGCGTGATTAAATTAACACTTATTAACATTTTTTCTTGTTTTTGGCTGAAAATCTTAAGAGTAAAAGTAATCCCTTTAAAAAATATCAAAAGAACACAGGTTATTTAAATTTTCATTGTTTAAGCACAGAGCGGAAGCTCAATCTTATTAACTTACCGAAAAATATTACAGTAAAAAATATTAAAATAATTTTTATTTTGACATGATACATACAATACATTTTTATTATTATTCTACAATTGATGTTTAGTTATTTTTTTGTTCCACAACATACATATAAATAAAATCAAAGCAACAATAACAACTAACACGACATTAATGCTGAGAGGCTACAAGAAAAGTAACGCCCTTCGTAAAATTGTATGATATGAAATGATTTTTTTTATCACAATTCACGTGTTTAGAACATTGAATATTTGGCAACTGTTAATGCATATTATTGTAGGGTTGGGGGCATTCAGTGCAGCCGAGTAGATAGCACTGATGACACTACGTACGGAGAGGGTGCCAGCGCGCGCAGCACCCAGGGCACTCCGTGCAACTCTTGGCCGAGGACGATGGCCAGCCACAAATACCTGCTGTAGATGGAGGAGCTCGACTTGATCGGTCTCCCGGCTGCGTCGCCTTTACAACAATTGCTGCCCATGGCGGGAGCGCATCTCGTTTCGCATCGAGTTCGCGATGTCGAGGCGCGGACTGTGCGCGATGACCGTCGCCGGATATTTCTGTAGATGCGACGCCAGCGCCGCTATTTGTTTATCGCGTGACGCCACATTATGAGATGTAAGATGGATTATTCCTTTCAATGAGATTATTTTCTTCATTACTAGCTAAATATCTAGGCAAGAATTTGTAGAAGCGGTCTGTACAGAACAATTGAAAACTATCGAACAAAAACTTGATGAAAAGATTTGTTTTTATTTATTACTAGCTGTTGCTCGCGACTTCATTCGACCGGAATTAAAAATAAAGCATATGTTAGTCGAGGATAATATAGCTTTCAAACGGTGAAAGATTTTTTTAAATAGGCTTAGTAGTTTTTGAATTATTTCAATACATAAAAAAAAACAAATTATCTCTTGATAATATTAGTATAGATTAGATTTTATAATTATTTAAAATTATACATTGTTTTTCCCATTTCGCGAATAATTTTCGATCATAAACCTCCCAGCTACGCTTTATCAATTTATTTATTAAGGCGATAATTGTATAACGTTACTTAGCACAGATTTGATTATTAAACAGAAAATTAAATTAGTAAATAATTAGATAGTAAATTAAGAAACTTTGATTTATCTTAATCAATCTTACAAGAGTCACATTTTGTTGTGTAGATTAAATCGATGTTTTACTAAGAGGTTCGTAATCTCATTGATAGATGGCGTTATTATGATTTGGTGGCCAAATGAATGATGTTAACATTAGCTTTTAGTTTACTATTATGTCACCAGGTGGCAAGCCGCTACCAGCAACGTTCTTGATAACCTCAAATTTATTTTTGGTATGCAGTACCTGGATTAGGTATAGACCTAACATAGGTATCCATGTTTAAATTCTACAATATTTACTTATATCCCATACACTAGAAGTGCAAGCGCGCAAATTAAGTACTAAATGAACTAATGGTAAAATTAAGGTAGGTTTAGTAAGGTACTTAAGGGTTTTAGAAATATGTACAAAATATACCTACGCAATCTTAATCTAAAAAATGGTATCATTATATTTATGCTGTTATTATGAAAAAAGGAATTAAATTAACGATTACTTATTCAATAGTTAGCCAAGAGGTTTTGCATAAATTGAAATCAAATAAATTCCATTAAAACTAACTTGAGTATAATTTCTAAAAACAAATGAAGGTACACGTGAAAAGCACAGCCGAACATTGACACAGAGAATGTTCTCATCTATTTTCTCTGAGCCTAATCGCCAGAACTTAAAGAAAACAGCATTTAAAAGTTATTTAAATAAAATAAAAATACTGTTTGTAGCAGAAATGTAGTGTAACCTCCTTGATTTTTGTATGTATTATTTAAGAAGGATATTTAAATTTGACTTTTATGGCAGTTGGTGAGAAAGTTGGAAAAAGTAAAAATGAATAAAAGTACATTTTACAAAATACGTTCTTTCTAATTGCTGAGACAATACAATTTCCCAGCAAGACAACCCGCCACACTGGCGCCCAACGTGGGGCCCGAACCCACGACCCTGAGATTAAGAGTCTCATGCTCTACCGACTGAAATCATTTAAAACCATTTTTTTTTATTTCAAACATCGACTTTCCCAGTTACGGTTCATAATGTTTACCTAAAATCAATACATATTTTTCCTTGTAAAGCATGCAGTATTGTATGAAGGATCGAGTATCGAATATCTGCGATGACCTGCTTCCTGGTCTGTATTTATACGCTTCGACGTGTGAAAAATAAACAACGCTTACCGGCGCGACGCAAACGGTCTCCAGCACCTACGTCAATCACTGTGCACTTAATGACCTTACTCATAAATCTCAACATCATCCCGAACAAATCAAATGCTTTCAATCAACAGTCGATTCAACAAGAAATCAGCCAAATCTAAACGCACATACATAAAAAATAAAACGCGCTGTAAATAAAATTTACGATTTAGGTAAAGTCTGTCTAGAAATAGAACATACCAAACGTAGTGAAAAGGTGGTGTGCCCTGAGGCGGTGGGAGTACAAGGTCGGCGTGGCTGCCAGGCGCAGCCCTGACGGTGTACAGGCCTGCGGCGGGGAACGCGGGGGGCTCCATGGGACTCCAGTGCTCTCGGCCCGCGCGCGCCACACCGAGTGCGCGCGCCGACTCCCGCCCGCTGATTTTCTATAAATAATACTAAAATATGTAGCATGCGCAGCCCGAATTTCATACGATGCAAATATTTCGCCAATATCATTCTCCTCTTGTTTAAAACAGCTGATCTGTTCATCGTGTTCTTTAAAACGGTAAAAAAATTATAAGATGTCAAGTTTATCGTTCCCTACATCATATGCATATTTAAATTTATAAAAAAATCTTTAGATGCATTTTGTTGATTGAACATGAAGTATGTTGTTAGTTGCATTGTTAAATGTTGCATAGAAATTAAACAATTTCTATGCAACATTTCGAATATCAATAGAAGGGGAAGAACAGTTTCTCAGGCCAGTCATCAGAGGAAGCCCATTGCACTTCAAGCCTGTCACGAGAGATGGTGCCATTATACCCGTCAAGCTGGGCTTACCACCGTTATATGACAATTTTTTTGAGACTTCGTTTGACGTGTTAGCAAATACTAGCTGTTGTGCGCAACTTCGTCCGCGTGAAATTAAAAAATAAAGCCTAATGTTACTCGGGCATAATGTAGCTTTTTAATGGTCAAAGATTTTTTGAAATCGGTCCAGTAGTTCTTGAGTTATTTCAATACAAATAAAAATACAAAGTTTCTCTCTTTATAATATTAGTTTAGATTATACAGGGTGTCCCAAAATTCAACGATAAGCCAGTGCCAGTGCATCACCAGATCGGTACCTGCATAGGGAAAATTAATAAAAAAAATCTGACTCTTTTTGTTTGAAAGTTATTTTAACTTTTTTGAATTTAATTGTACTTTGATACCTTACCCCATTCAATTAGCCACTGTCTCTTGATCTATAAAGATATCCATGGTTTTTTATTTGTAATGGGTA
>QDHC01003379.1:82672-102204 GCA_013186455.1 Papilio dardanus tibullus | reverse complement strand
TGACTAAAATACTTGCTACTTCACTAAAATACTGTCCCAGTCCGACCAAACCTTAAGGCATGTTTTGTCCCTCAACCGTATACGCTATTGCTACTTCTATATCTTTTTCTTTCTACGGTTTTAAACCAATAATATATGTTGCATACTAAGTTATAGTATGCAACATCCTTGGATATGTCATGTCTCATCCGGTTCTTTTAATTAATGATTTTCATACTCTTTGACAATTATCTGTTAACAATTAACATCCTCTTTGATTCAAATGCTTATTGGCTATATGTTGTTCAATTATATATATAATTATAAATCATAATTTTTAAATATATATACATTATTTTAATTGTAAATTCATAAAAAGTAATTTGTAGAAATCTTATGCAACAATGTCTATAAAGGTAAGTTTGTATTTAATAAAATATATGTGTAACGTTACAAGACGCTCGCGAATTGCTTGAAGTAAAATGGCGGTGTTAATCTCCAAACCACAAAATTAGTTAAAACTAAAAATAAGCTATGAAATAATTAAGATAGTTTATGCTGTACTGTTTAAATCCTTCTCTTTGTAAACTTATGGTTTTACTGATGCTACATTATCATATCATACATTATCTTTAGCCTTTATTACAAACTAACTAATAAGGATGGCTCACGATATACCGTGCCGTGTCCGGGCCGCCAGTCTGTCCTTAAAAATATAATTTCTTGACCGTTCTCGGTACGACCGTAATCGCTAGATAGGATATAAGGATCACATCGATATGTTATTTTCTTTACTATTTTCCACTGTTAATTACAAAGAAAAGTAATTGTCTTTCGAATTAATAAACCGTTGTATAACAAATCTATAAAAATCATGTTATAAAAATGAAATTTTTTATTACCGTTACAGAAGAAATATATGCCAGCTCTGTCTGGGTACTTCAGAGACGGCGTCAAACGCATTGACCTTGTATTGGTTATTAATGATGACGGGGACGGTAAGGTTGAAATGTTGAGAGTTAATTTTTTGTCCAATGTTGTAAAGACGGGCCTCGAAATTGAATTGGAGCAAGGAGTGGTAAGGATCCTATTAAATATCGAGTAACTATTAAATAACGGGACAATTTCGCACTGTAGTATGTATGTAAAAAAAAAACAATGTGCCGTATTCGGTCATTAGTTAGTTTTTTAAGGTCCCTTCTCACGGATCGGAGCGTAGAGCAGAGCAGATTTATATCGAAAATAACATTGAGTTTTGTACCATTGAAATATGGTGAAATTTTACTTTATATATAATTTTCATGCAATTCTGACAAAGGAATCGCTTTTCTCCATACAAACTTTGGTCTCCCATTTCGGACCCTTAGAGGTTGAATTTCGTAAAAAATCTTTACTTTACTCACGCTTACGTCATAACATCCACCTGCATGCCAATGTCCGGTGGTTTAGGCTGTGCGTTGATAAACATCTATGTCAGTCAGTCACCTTTGAGTTTTATATTAAAAAAAAAGGTTTCAACCCATGATGGACTCCATTTTCCGCAACTCCACGACTAGCGCGTATTTTGCGTGAATACACATATCTTTGAATTTCTTCGCCGATATGTGCAGGTTGCATCACGATGTTTTCCTTCACCTAAGAGTGCTGGTATGTACATATGAAAATCTAAAATCGAAAAACACATTGGTACATGCCGGGATTAGAACTCGGGACCTGTAGTTTACAAGTCAAGAGCTTATATATTATATAGATGTATAGATCAATAAGAATAGATCTGCGGTCTGCGCTCCGGTTTGTGTGAACGGACGGTATTGGAGACGTTTTGGGTAGATATCTCACACGGCATCACCTGACGAGTAGGTTGCTTACATGGCACGGCACATTTTCATGTATTCACCTTTAAACTATATTTACTTACGAAATATCTCGCACCACTCATACGGATAATGAAAATAGGCTAATAAATACCTCATAGGGTAATGAAACTGCGTCTCAGAGTGTGTGCCTTGAGGTATAAATAGAATATCCAATTACTCAGCTAGTACAGGCCATCTTTCAACCACATCACCACTTACCAGGGTGGGATCGTGTCAAGCACTAAATTATTATCTTCCTAATCTATATATATAAAAGAGTAAACTAACTCAACGCAGAGCCAAAATTCAAGAGTGTTTCTGTTACTACGTAGGCGATCTCTAAGAATGGTATTATACTTAATTCAATCCCTAGAGATCCGTAATGTGGGCCCTAAGTTTGTATGAAGCAATGTGAGCTCTTCTTCAGAATTACATGCGTATCAAAAAATATATCTCACAGCATAGATACGAGTCCCAGAGACTTCTAATACTAATTTACATCCCAGTCAAGTTCTACAATCGAAGTTAAATTAATTCCCAACAAGCTAAAAGTGAGTGAAATCGTTCAAAACAAAATTTATTTATTCGAAACTATCTACGAAATTATCTATAATACGTACTTATAAATACTTTTTCGTAACAGTGACTGTTTCGGAGATAATTGTAATTTAACATTTGTAAAAGTTATTATCTTCATGATACGCACACGGTTCCACGCGACCGATGAAGTAATGACAAAACGAATATAAGTCTAGATCATAAAATGATCTATACAAATATGTAATTACTTTTATTCTACGAGACACCGTTTCTGAAATGTAACGACTCTAAATATGTAAAAGTTCATCTAGTCGTTGTTCACGATTCGATATTATATATTATAATATTATAAAAGTATAACCTCCGCTAGTTCGTTATGGGAATTCATTTTCTATTTGCAAGGAGTGTTCTTTTTTAAAATTATATTTCGTTTTAGAGGGCGAAAAATAAAAATCTGATTTTCGTAAAAATACACGCACCTCCACACGTTATTATTGACTATGGAGAGTTTTTCAACATACGGAGGTTTTTTAAAGACAATCACGCTGACTTCATAAACCCTAGTAGCTGGTATCTTAATATGTTGCCATGTATAAACAAGAAGCGTGAGAGAGAGTTGGTCAAATTCGTAAGGTGGGTTAATATATTTTTCTGAACCTGCACTTGAGACTATAAAGTAGAAAATACTTATATTAATTTCAGAAAACAAAACCAGGGACCTCTAAATTATTCGAACCTCGAACGGAGTACTATAGTTTATAAAATTCTTCTTATGCTACCATTTGGCCTTTACGAAAACTATGTAGGTTTAGACAGGTACGTATTTTAATCAGATTGACATTATTTTTGTAGCATTGACTCGTTGCAACAATTTAAATTGTATATTACAGATTACTTAAACATCGTATCATACTGGATGCATTTCCATTGCACGACGGACCTTACTTTTTCGTTCCTGAACAAGATCTAACTAAAATCAACGGACGCCAGGTACGGGACGATAAAGTATACCAAAAGTACTTGCAACAAAAATTAACCCTCTTTATGAAACTTAAAGAATACTTCTTAAGATAACCTTTTTATTTAGCACAAAGCAACTCCTATCTTGTTAACACAAGCTGGTCCTCTTAGGCGTGTTAAGAATCGAGTTAGCGACCATCTTTTATGGTAAATTACAGTTTTTCTGACCTCCGCATGTCAGAGACAACGATTAAATGTACGTCGAAGTTACAAGGTCAGAAGTTCCCTGATGCGTTTGAGAAAGTACTGTTTCGAGTGAGCTATGTGAGCGAACCCAGAGCGAGACCTGAATAGTCAATTTGTTGTTCAAAATGAGTTGTTCCTAAAAAATACATAATAAAACAAATTTTTATTTTCTAGGAAGGCTTAACTATCGAAATTATAAAAAATATTTCTGTAAAGCGAATGTTCAGCTCGCGAGCCATTCGACAATCCCCAGATGAGGACACAAGCTAAGGATTCCTTTATTCTAAAATTTCAGGTTCTCACTCGTACCTGGTTGGACTTTACGAAACTTTTACTATGCAGACAGCCTTATAGCCTTATTCATGATTATATGGGGGAAAGAGTGAGTTAATTTGTATGCAAACACATGGAAATATGAGAAATAATACCTTAGACCACTTAAGACTGTTTTGTATTAGTATTCTAATAATCCATTGTCTTTATTTCAGATCGCATTTTATTTTGCTTTCTTAGAATACTATCTAAAGGCGCTATTTCTAGCATCTATATTGAGTATAATCTTCTATGTCGTGGCTTCACATCAAACAGATGCATGGAACATAAGGTAAGTAATTTATCGGTTACAATTGGTAACACAATGGAACTGGCGTTATTTTGGAGCCTTTGAAAAGTTAACTTTAAAAAGTGTATAGCTATTGAGACCATTGACTTGTCGATCAAATCCATTACCTCGATGGCTGACAATCCAAAACCGTGCGGTTTGCGTGGAACTTTCTGTCCCGCACAGGCCGTTGTGGAATGGTCTGTCCTCGAGTATTTCCAAATCGCTACGACTTAGGTCCTTCAAGGAACGAGCCTGTCTATTCCTTAACGGCCGGCAACGCATTTGTGGTTCCTCGAGTGTTGCAAATGTCCATGGGCGTCGAAGATCACATCGGTGATCCAGCTGCTCGTTTGCCCTCTTCCCATATAAAAAAAAAGTCAGCGACTTGTCGTCGCCGGGTGAAGCGAGTGGCCGGGGAGTGTGTATACTTTCAATTGGGGCTTTTTATGAATCGAATAAATCATCCGCAACCGAGCACTAGTTTTTTTGCTAGACCAAAAAGGATTCCTTATCGATACTGGTTTTCTATTTTTATATAGGTCCGTTCGGTATCGGCTGTAGGTGATGCCTATTTTTTCTGGTAGTTAAAAAATAATCGTTATACATGGTTGAATTTTCAGATCCCAGGCGTGTAAATCTACGGAGCAGGTGTGTGGTGTTTGCGCCGTCCACAAATGGTGTCCTACAAGGGTACTTAAAGATTACTGCTACAAGGCCCGTTTAGTACACATAACTCACAGCATTCCTATCGCTATTTTATGTTTGTTGATTGGATTTGGAAGTAAGTGATATTTGTCTAGTGTATTAGGAAGTCAGAAATCGTATTTTCCTATCCATTTTGATAATCTACCTGAAAGTTCCATTTGTATTTCTCATAATATTTTTTTTATATTATAAAGTGGCAAACGAGCAAGCCATTAGAAGTTAATGAATTATTTATATTAAAATTTAGCTTAGCTATGATCTTTTTTATAAAGTAAGCTTTTAAATTATAGACCAAGTATGTTTATATTATAGTGAACATACATTTATGTATAAAGTGTAAAGTTATTACTGGATTGTAACTTTACAGGCACTATCTTCATTCCATTATGGGAGCGTAGAACATGTTACCTAAATTGGCTTTGGGAAATCGATCAATCTTATGCTAGAAAAGCTGTACGGTAAATTCTATTGTATATCAACATGTTACATTACTTTAGCCTACATTAAATGAAACTGTTAATTATTATTTAATGTTAGCTATACCAATCAAACATGTCGGTCACGAATGTGAAAGTATTAGAAAAGTACAAAAAATATATAGAAACAGCTAATCTGCAATTATGTGTATTTAGATACTGTACCATTTAGTTTTGTAAGCGGCGCACACTTAGATTAGTTTCAATATTCGGTAAGGTGAGCGTTCACCGCCAAAGAGTAACGAGCTGGGCGGGAGCTGGACGGCCCCATTTTCTACATTAATGCGAAACTGCATACTTGTGTACCCACCGACAAAGAGATGAGATATGTCAAAAGTAGCCGAAATACGCCGAGCTGAGCTGTGTCAAATGAGACAGCTGCGCCGCACAGGGGCTGGCGGAAATCAGCGGGAATTTGAATGGGCGGGAATAGTTCGAAGCTTGCTGTTTCTCCTTCCCGCCGCCCGTCGTCTGCCGCGAGCTCCATTGTTTGATAGGAAATATATTGAAGCTGTTTTTAATAGAGCATATGTTTAAAATGGAGCAGTTTATAGAAGCTAATTATTTGTTGTTGTTATTTGCCCATGTTTTTTTATGTGTGTATGTACAAGCTTACCTGGAATGATTAAAATGAATATTAGGAAATTAAAATAAGTCTACTATCTTTTGAGATAAAAAAACAAACTTTTTTTTGGGCCAGGGATCTTGGGTCTCTCTGGATATAACAGTTCTAAAATCCAACTGAACTCGCGCCGCGCGAAATTCTTTTCTCATTATGCTGTTAGGCTTGCTAAACCCAGCTCTTTGTTAGTGGGGTCGCAAGCAATTTTTTTTAATGCGGTTCCCCAGCTCACCATCTCCCGCCCATTACTCTTTTGCGGTGGGCGCTTGGCTTAAGATTGCAAATGAGAAGTAAAAATAATCATTTTACATTACAGACCCGAATATATCATTCCTGACAATTTACCATGGAGGAGAAATTACATCAGACAGACATTGATAACATTTTACAATATCTTTGTCTACATAGTTTATGTAAGTTTTGTTTTAATTTTTTCAGCTATAATTAGTAAATATATCAGGGAAAATTTAGTGTTGTATTTTTTCAAGAAAAACATAGCGTGTCTTACTAAATAATAACATTTCTTTTCAGATTGCAGTAATAGTGGTGATAATGCTTTTGATGATGTATTTCAAGCACGCCATTTTCTATATGACATTTGGTACAAAACTTTATAAAAACTTTTATTACGTACTTGCTGGTTTAGCAGTTCTCAATTTTATTTTTGCTGTTATAATGTACTATGTGAGTATAGTTCTTTCTTATGGCTTTACCAGAAATATAAACACCCTCGCCATATTGCAAACAAAATGAGTATGGGCAAATTAACTGTGAAACCAATAGCTTTGAAATATTTTTTATGTAAACGCTGATATATCATTACCTAATTTTATACTATGACGGCAAAGTCCCAAACGACCGATGAGTAGAGATATTTAGTGATCTTCAAACGAATCCAAAACAAAGTAGAGGCCTAATCGGTGGTTTTTTATCGCTGTCATACCCGGTATTAGAATTTTAAAGTGTTTAGTAGGTATTTATAACTACAATTAGGAAAGCGCAACACATCTTGTTACATATATAACTTTAAACTTTCGTGAAATATCGGGAGCCCAATCAGTTAAATAATAAGTACATCTTGTTACTATTGGTTTTATGCCCATCTCCCATACAAAAAATTGTCATGATCTTTTAGAACATGATATGATAATAACGCATGTTGTAAGGTACTTATTACAAGTTTGATTAATTGTTTCAGGTGAACAGATGGTTAAGCTATGCGCTTACTGATGTTGAAAATCACAGAACTTATGCCTCATATGAAAACTCCTATATTTGGAAACTTTTCATATTTAACGCGCTTTGCTATACATTCCTAGTTATTTTCTCTGCATATTTTGTTGTAAGTAAATTAGAGGACTTTCACTTTCTGTCTTGGATAGCAAATTTAATCTATACTAATATTATAAAGAGAGAAACTTTATATTTTGTATGTATTGAAATAACTCAAGAACTACTAGGATAGTGGACGGCCTCAAGGTTGGAATGGATCCTCCTGATATTGCAGAA
Source organism: Papilio dardanus tibullus (assembly GCA_013186455.1). NCBI lineage: Eukaryota > Metazoa > Arthropoda > Insecta > Lepidoptera > Papilionidae > Papilio > Papilio dardanus. Next base: position 94,707 of record QDHC01003379.1, on the reverse strand, counting down.
GTCGACGTTGAGGGTGGCAGGGGGTGTAGATGAAGTGTTGCCTCGTTTGCCCCGGCCAACATTAGCGAGCGGAATAGTGCCCCCCCAGAATACGCAGGGCGGCCCGCGCGCTCACTCCCAGACTCCAAACAGGAGTTTAGGCGTGAACGCCCGGAGGGGGATTCTCCACAACCAGTGGTTGTGATACCCCCTGGAGTACTCTCTCTTTCCATCCCACTGCCATGCTGTATTGAGGGGGGGGAGGTCAGGCCTCCGGCACCACACTCATCAGACGAAACACGGAATTGCTTCCATTTCACACCTGTTTTTTGTGTGGTCGTGGTATTTCACGCAAAAGATATTGCGGGTTCTACCACTGTTAAAAGTTCAGTTACTTTTTTTTTTATAAGAAAAAGGGGCAAACGAGCAGCGGGAACACCGAGGTGATCATTGACGCCCATGGACATCTGCAATACCAGAGGAACCACCGATGCGTTGCCGGCCTTACTTAATACATTTGTTAATTACTGAATACATTTGTTTCTGTTAATACATTAAAATAATAGCTAAACCTATTTTTTAATCGACTTCCAAAAGGTGGAGGTTATTAATTCGTCTGTTTGTGTTTAAACGCTGTAATCGTAATTTAATTTAATAAAGTAATTTCCAGGTTGTCGGAATCTGGTATCAGAGTACAACAAGTATACCTACTCTAATACAAGATATAAGGTTTATGAACTGCGGCCCTTTCGGATGCTCGGATGAAATGACTGTCATATTAGTTGTTATTATCTTCTTGAAAGAAGTTGTGGGTAAATTGCCCTGGCAGTTGTTACCGTAAGTTGATTTGATGATATCTTTTATTATGGTGATAAAGCAGTATATCAGAGCAGAAAGAGTATTTTGTAACCGACTTCTTAAACATAAAATGTACTTAGTCGTGTCCACCTCGACCCGGACCGAAATAACAAAAAAACTACATTCAAAAGACCCTAATTCAAGAAATTCTTCTTTCGAGGAATTTCGTGATATTATTTTATTACTTATGGTACAAAGTTTGTTTGAGAATATTTCGCTTGGAAGTCGGTTTTATTTATTTCGTATGCTTCATAATACTCGTACGTGACTCTATCTCAAGTGAATATGAAGTTGTGGAAATTAACAGGCAGGTAATGAAAGTATGCACCTTATTATAAAAAAATAAACAATTTTTATACTCGATCATTCTAAGAATTACATAGACTTATATTTTTTAAATTATTAGAGTATATACCTACATTCAGCATCAAAAATAAAGTGACACGCTGTCAAATCTGATATCCAGATAAGCGATTAAACATGATATTCTTTGAAATAGTCAACAAGTCGTATATTTGACAATATCCACGTTCTAATATATTTGTGCAGAGAGAGTGATTTAATCAATACTTTGGTCGTGATAATATTATTGATAACTTTAGGAGTTCCTTTATTGCTGGATACCTTATCTGTCACCTTATTTCTGCAGCTGAGTATACAAGAAAACTATCTTCTTTTATAGCATACAAACTGAGTATACAAAAAAAACTGGAATCTCGAGAGTACCTGTATGGGAAAGGGAATATGAATTATGTGAAATCAATGAGAACTACATAGACAAGTTGTACTCAAACTTATGTTAGTAATGAAACATTGTATTCTTACCCTCAATTCGCACGAACGCTTTTTCAACGCGGGCTAAAAAACGTTGAGAATAGAACAAATGCATATCCATGTACCTGTTCAGACGGCGGCGCTTTCAAATTTTTATCGCGTAGCGTTCAATTTTGAGCACTGGCCGTACGCAACAAGAGTAATTTTACAGCGATTGTATAAGCGAGGCCCTTAAAAGATCGCCAACGCCGACTTTATAAAAGCGTCCGTGTGAATGCAGGCATATATGGAATCAATAAGTCCTATAAATGTGACGATTTACTAAGTACATAATATTGGTATTTAGTGATACAGATGGTACTGGGATTATTTTTCTTGCAAGCGTTTCCATTGTGCCCGGTGCTACTATTTTTCACGAATTTATGGGACCTTTGGTATGATTTTATTTTACTATATACTAAACTAGCTGTTGTACGCGAATTCGTCCGCGTTGAATTAAAGAATATAGCCTTTGTTACTTGGGGATAATGTAGCATTCTAATGGTTAAAGAATTTTTGAAATCGGCCCAGTAGTTGAGTTATTTCAATACATACAAAAATACAAAGTTTAATTAACTGCAAACTAATTACGTAGTAAAAGTTAAGATTCATAAAACATTTAATGTTGTGGTAGTACGGTAGTATATATTATGTTAGAGTTTGTTATGTTATGTCATGTTAGTATTGAGGTGTGGTGGTATGATGTGACAGTTACCGCGCTCGTCACATGGTGAAGGGGTGTCGGCGGCCACTGGTGCGCAACAGCACCGGCATCGGAGCATGGCAGCGGGTCATCGTTGCAGTCTGCTACGCGGTGCCGCTTTTTAACGTAATCATTATTTTATTAGCTTTAACTCCGCATCATTTGAGGAGTTTCTTTGTAACAGAAACTACATGACTGCTTTTTAGGTGACATAAAATTGTCGCTGGTGCAAAATAGTACTTCGATAAATAATCTTACTAATAAGAAAGTTAAAGATGAATATTTGTTTGAAGGTATCTCCGAAACGGCTTACCGGATCTTTGAGAAATTTTGCACAGATGTCTGTCTTTTTATATTAGAAAACATAGACTTTTTTATTAGAAAGGGGCAAAAAAGCAGCGGAATCACCGTTGTGATCATCGACGCCAGTGGCGGACTTACGAGAAGGCTGAGAAGGTCGAAGCCTAGGGCGGCAGATTTTAGGGGGTGGCAAATTTGCTACGTTTTTATTCTTACAGAAATATAGTTGAACTAAAAGGTAATTATTTATTTGAACTATATTTTTGAAAGACAAAAAAATGCGAGTAGGCGCGGGTGGAACCTGGTGGTATGTGGAGCCATCCGATGACGAAACTCGGCGGTGGGAATTGTTCTAAAAAACTCATCTCAGCACTCCCTATGGTAGATACGGTAAAAAACGCAGACGTAACTAACGCATATTTGTATTTATCCGCGTATTTATTTTAGGGCCATAATTATTGACAAAAAGGAATATATTATTCTAACATGAGATAGGACACATAAATAATTATGTTCTCTGTAAAAATGAAGATAATATTCATTGAATTAAAAAAGCTATTGAGTTTTAACCTTCCCGTGTAAAATTAGGTCTATTGCGGATACGCGGACTTTACATATGGTAGATCCAGTAGTTTTATACCATCCCAGTCGATAAGTATTAACGTTTCGATGATCGATGGAATGGAACACGATTCAGAGAAGACTTTGCACATGTAATTAATTTAAATTCGGATGCGATATAACTACACTTTATTTCATATTTCGTCCGCTTTTGTTTACTTCTACGAACGTTCAATACATAGTAATGCATTTGTTCAATTTCGACGGTTTTTTAACGCGCGTTATAAACGCGTCTTTACAAATGCGGTATATAAAGGTATATTTTAATTTATAGATCGGGATCGGAGAAGCGGCAGACCTCTGTTATATTCAAATGATTTATAGATATACGATTAGATAGGACTTGTATGTGCTATAAGCGAATGGGCATTAGTTTTCCTGTCCAGTTGGGCAGTTTCGCGCAATCACGCGTTAAAGTTGGAATAAATATTACTTAAGTTTACTTACATTCACAAAGCTAATTTTCACATATAATGCTCAAGGGACTACGACAATATCCCCTGCAAGGAGGCAGACACTTTAGATGAGGCAAACAGTCTCCCAGACGCTTTATTATTCCGCGCGGCTAAAGTTTCTTGAGTGTATTTAGTGGACTATATTTATTTTTAAACGCTTGATTTTCATACACAATGCTCAGGCGACTATGGCAATGTATGCAGGGGGCTGCAAGCAAAAAGACATTTTGGATGGGGCAAATGGCCTCCCAGACACGTCAGCGCTCAGGAGCCGCGCGGACTATGCAGGTGTATTAGAGGTTATTTGTAAGTGTCTTTCTCTTTGAAGGGGGTATTATCATAGTCTCCAGACCATTATACGTGAAAAACAAGCGATTAAAAATAAGTTAAGTTGAATTTTTAAGCTTTAGCACTATGAGCCGCGCGGACATTTAAAGCGTCTGGGAGACTGTTTGCCCCATCCAAAGTGTCTGCCTCCTTGCAGGGGATATTGTCATAGTCCCTTGAGGATTATATGTGAAAATCAGCTTTGTGAATGTAAGTAAACTTAAGTAATATTTACTTCAACTTTAACAGGTGATTGCGCGAAACTGCCCAACTGGACAGGATAACTAATATCCATTCACTGATAGTACAAACGAGTCCTATCTAATCGTATTTCAATAAATCATTTGAATATAACTGAGGTCTGCCGCTTCTCCGATCCCGATCTATTAAGTTACATTCTCATATTATATTTCACAGATTTTGTGCGTCGCTTTAAGTACTCAATTGGTCGAGAGAAATATGTATAACATCCTAAAACATGCGAAACACCGACAACAATTTGAATATTACAAAACTACTTACACAAGTTTTTTCAAATTTGTTATGTCAAAGGTGAGTATAAATTACTATTATATTGCTACGGCTACGCTTTTTGGATAATACTAATTAATTTGAGATGTCCCGACGCGTCTGGCCAATCGAATTATCATGCCATAGCAAAGATCGCATTCACACAGACGCTTTTTTACCAAATAGATTTCCAAAAGTATCTGATCACACAGCGGCGCTTTAAAATGTTCATCTCGTTGCGTTGGATTTTGAGCGCTAGACGAACAAAACAAGAGTCATTTTACAGCGATCGTACGAGCGAAGGCGTTAAAAAAGCACCAACGCCGACGTTAAAAAACGTCCGTGCGAATGCAGGCTTAGTTTTTCCGCTTTAAGCTGGCTACAGACCCTCAGTTTTCACTGCACTGTTTTAACTGTACAGTTCAACTGCATATTTTCACAATTTTAACTAACTGACTCGTATAGACAAACTGAGAACTATACCATCCGACTGTTCAGTTTAAATTGACGTGTATGCGTCAGTTTTAACTGCACAATTAAAACAGTACAGTTAACCTCACCAGATTTTGCAACCTCACTTATTTTAACTAACTGTTATGTAATTACTTGTATGTTTTCAGAACGGAGCCTGTATGTACCCATGTAAGTTTTTTTTTTAATAATTCACGGAATGTTAAAGTTACGTAACTTCCCAAATTGGAGTAAAACATTCCATCAATTGCGAACATTATTAATTCACGGTTTTCATAGCTTGTAGCTCAATTTTTAATGTAACGCGAAATTGATAATTAATGGAAACTGGTCCCGATATTAAAGAACAAATTCAGCATCGATATTTTAAATGTTGCTCATAACTCACCGCTCTTAGCTTTGTTTTCGTAGCTCGTAGCTCAATTTTGCACATATACAACATTAAATAAAACGCTTACAGTTTTGCCCATACACATTAAGTAACCAACTGTCAGTGAAAATGCCGAATATTCTTGAAAATCTGGATTACATCCATCTAATGGCACGAACACAATTCTATCTATACAAGTGGTTTTCATATTTTGGGCTCTAACTTTTTACTCCCATTGTCGCCAAACAAAATATTTATAAATAATGTCAAGTTACATATACTCTTTCATTTTATACCATTTACATCAATGTCCACGACCGGGTCGGATCTCGCCGAATGATCGTTTCTTTAAAGGTAACTCAAACATTTAATACTACTTAACAATGTGTTTTTTATTCCAGTTATGTACGATAATGGAATTGGGGTAAATCGCTTCTGGCAGCCCAAGAGGTTCAAATGGTGGGGAATATTACTTGCAATGGTAACTTTATAATATTAAAGCCTTTTAATTTCAATTCTTATTAATGCCTTAAAATATTGCCATATATATTATAATATGTGTATTGTATTTTTGCAGCATGTGACCATTGTCTTTGCTCTACTTGTACGATGGTTAATAACTCGTTGTCCGAAAGACATCAAAGAAACAGTAAGAACTGAAAAGTACATAACGTATAGATATTATTTGGCTAAAGGTGTAACGAAATAAAATATAATAAATGTATTGTATGTTTTCATAAACAGGCCTATTAAATTTTATTTTCAATATATTGTTTTTGTTTATAATCCTCCGTTGGATGGTAATGCAAATTTACATATACTACTTGGTGTATAGTTTTAATTCGCTCGTACTTAGATAGATTGTGCTCCCAGGCGCGGCAGACCATATACCCCCGTCTGTACCGATCGCCAGACCTTGGTTATAGTATAACACTTGGTAGTTTCTCTGTTTACGCACCCTATACAGGTGAAGATAACCACCGACTATGGAGTTTTGGTTGCGGTTGGTTCGGGAGATATCAGCAAAGTTGGAAAAAATGGGACCTTATTTACGTTAAAGTATAGGCTCTATTTTTATATATGTTGTTCTGGAGAATTTTATAAGTCCTCCTCCTCCATTGACGGAGACTTAGGAAGGTTGCTTTCCTCAGACTGACACGACAAACCTTCATAAAATGATCTCCTACAGGTTAGTAGTTAGCAAAAATACGGACGTACATTCAATTCAGACTTTATTTATTTTTAGTAGGCGCTTATTATTATTAGGGTTTATTATATATTAATAGTCTAACATAAATTAATATTTCTCTTTCTACGTCTCAAATGTTTTCATATAAATCTGTCAGTCGCTGTCAGTATATGTCATATGTCAGACATATGTGATGTCTGTCTCATCTGCCTTATTTAATCTATGGTTATACTGGAACGAAGGTCTGGCGATCGGTACAGACGGGGGTATTAAAAATAATACAATTCTCTATTACTTCATATTATCTTTGCTATTAACATTCAAATGTTTATTGGTTGTATGTTGTTGACTTACATTTATAACTTTTAATTTTTAATTTTATACACATTATTTTGTTTTATAATTCAACTAAAATACTTCGAAGACATCATATGCGACAATGTCCACAGAGGTATGTGTTGTATTTCGTAATATATGTGTTGGGGGTGCTTGCGACTTGAAATAAAATGGCGGTGTAAATCGCAAGCCATAAGATGATTGAATTATTATTCAACACAGTTTTTACAACAGTTACAATTACAATTAAACAACATTATTCTGTTAAATCTTTCCCCCTGGTCTCCCCCGTCGAGGGAGTCCCGCTGGCTGAACTATTTATGTATTTATATTGTGTATATCAGTGTTTTTCAAGCTATGGGGCGCGACACCCCTGGGGGGTCGCCAGAGCTCCAAAAAACTATCCGAATCCTAATCATGGAGATCATAAATACGTCGTATGGAATGATATTGGTAAAAATGTAACATACACATACATACGTGAAAAAAAACGAAGGGTCAAGGGGATCGCAAAATATATTTTTTTACCAGGGGGGTCGCATCATGAAAAAGGTTGAAAAACACTGATGTATATGAGACGGAGACAATGATTTTAAATGAAGGAAAAAATATTTGAAATAATAAAGAAAGTTTGCTACTCTACTCTGAATATGCTCTCTTTGTAGAAAATACCTGGTTTATCCGATACTCTTCTTCTCTTCTCTTCTCTTCTTTTAATTAATAGACGATTTTAAATTTGAAATTAAATTTATATCACTGTTATCTAGTTATTATAAGAATCACATCGTTATATGTATTGTGTTTCTTTACGACTCACCATTGTTCACAAACAGGGATATTTTATTTTGAGTTAATAAATAGTAATATTTTAGATTTGTTATACAAAATGAAAAGAATGCTTATTACCATTACAGAGCGAATATTCGCCAACTCTGAGTGGATACTTTAGAGATAGCAACAAACGCATTGACCTTGTATTGGTTATTAATGATGATGGGGACGGTACTGTCGAAATGTTGAGAGTTAATTTTTTGTCCAATGTTGTAAAGACCGGCCTCGAAATTGAGTTGGAGCAAGGAGTGGTAAGAACAATTTACAAAATATATCCTACGACGGGATTATTTCAACCTCCCGGATGTACTAAAGTATGTGCCGCATTCCGTTATTATTTGACACCGATCGGAACGTAAAGAAGCGCAGATTGAAACACGGTTTACAGAGTTTCAAACTATTGGTCCGATTTCAAAAATTATTTTGCTAATAGCTGAAGATTGGTATACTTAAGTATACTTAAGTTACCGGCGCGACGTCCGATATTCCGTCCAGCTATAAAGTGAGCGCCTTGAAGAGAAGGTTGAATACACATTTACTACCCTAGCTCCAGCGTACCATCATTCGACCACATTACCACTTCTCAAACCATCGCGGGATTGTATTCAAACGTTTAATTATTCCTTTTCACAAGGTTTTTACATTTCTTCTGGGAACGAACTAACGAAATTCTTTCTCACCATTGTATTAAATTTTAGAAGGCGAAAAATAAAAATCTGATTTTCGTAAAAATACACGCACCTCCACACGTTGTTGCTGACTATGGAGAGTTTTTCAATATACGGAGGTTTTTTAAAGACAATCACGCTGACTTCATAAACCCTAGTACCTGGTATATGAATATTTTGTTTTTTTTTGGAATAGGCAAGAAGCAAGAGAGAGAGTTAGTCAAATTCGTAAGGTGGGTTAATGATGTTATTGCTAAGCTTATATATGAGTATGTAAAATCTAATGAATTTTTATTTCAGGAAAAATCTCCGCTCACCTCAAAATTATTCCAACATCGAACGGAGTACTATTGTTTACAAAATTCTTCTTATGCTGCCATTTGGCGTTTACGAAAACTATGTTGGTTTAAATAGGTACGTATTTATATCAAATTGAATTTTAACATAGACCGCTTTATTCCAAAACGAGAATTAGCGTTATTACTGTTGTATTTTCTACGTTTAGTACTGGTACATTTATAAAATTTATTGCAAAATATAGAACATCCTTGTTCCTGGTACTTCTTATGATACATAATCGACGACTTATTAGTCCTCATACATTTTTTCGGAAAAAGGGGGTACTTCGTTTTTTTCCAACTCTCCCGGTCCAATACTACGAACACAAAGAAGTCAGGCGTGAAGTGGCCGCAATTTCAGTCTTTAGGCTCATGAGTGTGCGTGACGAACGCTTTATATTAGGTATTTCCCTGCCCAACCTTTTTATACAATTTAAATTGTAATTTACAGATTACTTGAACATAATATCATACTGGATGTATATCCATTGCACGACGGACCTTATTTTTTCGTTCCTGATCAAGATGAAAATAGTATCAACGGACGCCAGGTACGAGACCTTAAAGTATTATCAAAAGAAGTTCCTCCAATCATTTTTCGTTCAGTAGCCGTTTAGCAATATAACTTCTTTTCAAATATCTTGGCCCTGTAACATTATGCCGTAGGCGCGCTGCTCAATTCCCCAATCGTTCTACGCAGTGACTCACGCGAAGTTAATATGTGCCAACATATATGACACTTACTGTAACAACGTATGCAACTTATATGACCATGCAGAATGGAATTTGGAAGTAGGACTAAGAATAGGCGGATACGCCATATACTTGGTCACCTTTCACTTGAAATGTTCATTATATCTGCTAAAGGGCGCCCATTGGTTGAAATATTATTACTTGTAACAAGACCACAAAGATTATATTTGTTAAGATCAATAAAAAGTTTATACCATTTTATTAATACTTTCAAAAAATACAAGTGTGCTGTTGAAACTTTATTAATGTATATTTATATGTTAAATACCATTAATTGAAGTTCCTAGGACGGGTGCGTACTCGCCACCTGTGGACGTACCCTAAGGACTAGTTGATTGTATAATTTCAGGTCCTCACTCGTACGTGGTTGGACTTTAGCAGACTGTTAACATTGAGGCAACCTTTTAGTCTTATTCACGATTATATGGGGGAAAGAGTGAGTTGAATATAATTTGCGTGAACTTACATAGCTTAGCATAACGTAATGTTACCTAAGATTTTTTTAAAAGAAGCCCTTGATCAAAATTACATGTATTCCTTATATTATAATCTATTGCCTTTATTTCAGGTGGGGTTTTATTTCGCTTTCTTGGATTACTATCTAAAAGCACTATTAATAGCATCTATAATGTGTGTAGTCTTCTTTTACAAGGCTGTTCATGCAAAAGATAAATATAATATCATGTAAGTATGTAGTTTGTCTGTTACAAAAAATTGTCTACACAACGAAAAGGGCGTTATTTTGTCTATAAAAAAAAATGTTCCAAAAATATTTAAATGAATTGAGACGATATTAAGATAGCAATTAGGTACTTACGTCTTTGGTAATCGACACTCATTGCATTGCATCATTTGATATTCTTCGACTTGACAAACACCACATAAACTGGTGATTGATCCACCACCAAAGACACACCTACGTAATATCGGTTGCATTTTCAGATCTCAGACGTGCAAATCTAAAGAGAAGGTGTGTGGTGTTTGCATCTCCACCACTTATTGTCCTAAAAGGGATTTTTTAGAGTACTGCAATAAAGCGAAATTAGCACACATAACTCACAGTATTCCGATCGCTTATCTTTGTTTGTTGATTGGACTAGGAAGTAAGTTTTATTTGTTACATCAGAGTCCATTGGAAAAATCGAGGATATTTTGATTTCTGATACGTATAGTAGGGGCCCCAGACGTTTCGTTGCTGTAATATCTATGCCAGTATTATAAAGAGGAGAGATTGGTATTAATTAGCTTGTTCGGTAAGTCATTTCGTTTTTTCCCGGTAGAGGATTTAATAGTATTTTTTGCATCCAAATTCTCACTTAAGCCGTTTAATTATTATATGCTTTAAAAGCTCATATAACAAGGTTTTTTTTTGTGAAAAGGTCCAATCAATTCTACGTAGTAGTTTTTGGTTGGTGCCCTTTTAAATAAGGAGAGCGATAAGCAACAATTTCAACTTATTTTATGTTTTACTATAAGGATAAAAATGCTGTTGAAGTCAGAAAGAAATTGACCGATGTGTATGGGGAAGGTGTGTTGACAGTACGCCAGTGCCAGTACTGGTTCGTTAAATTTCGATCCGGCAATTTTGATGTTGAACCACGTTTTAAAGGCCGGTGGAAGCTGATAAATTCACAATAAAGTTTTGTCACTCGCCAATAGCATTTACAGCTTGAATGGGATACAATGACACACCCATCATATCCTCCAGACCTGCCAGATTGTCACTATTGACACGATTGTCTTTAATTTCCATCAAAAAACGAAATGACTTTCCGAGAAACCCAATATTTTTATATGTACTCTAATATTGGACCGCTTATAATTTTTTTTCATCAGTTGCATTATCGTTTATCCCTTAGTCGCTAGTAACAGCGAGTTTACATATTATTATAATATAAAACTTGTATGTCATTTCGCAGATATTTTATTTATTACATTATGGGAGCGTAGAATATGTTACCTAAATTGGCTTTGGGAAATCGATGAAACTTATGCTAAAAAAGCTGCAAGGTAAATGCTTTACTGATTTACAATTACAATCTATCAAACTATTTAAATCACGCTTTCTTGTCAAAATATTTCTATACACGATAATTAATAAACCAGCACCTAATTTTAATCATAAAATTTTTGTGTTTTTACTATCCAAATGTAATACGAGTATTTACTGTTATTTAAAACAAAAGACAATGCGCGTTCTGGTCTACGTACTCAACAGCATCGAGCCATATGTCGTTGGAAAGGTCTTTGCTCATACTTTATTTTTGTGTATTTAAAAAAAAAACTGTCATAGTAGTAAGAGGGTACGTGGATTCAAGCGATATCTGCTATTACAGATGCTTTTTCTACCGTCCTAACGAAGCAGGCGACTCACTGGAACAGGATATTTCCGCTTACTGCGCGTACCCTACCCTGCCCGTCCTTTCCTTATGAGATAAGGATGGGAAGCTAAAGTGGACTCTCATTAAGCCTGCCGCACTCATTAGGTGATTGTTTCGCTATTTCAGCGAATC
>QDHC01003379.1:47971-64942 GCA_013186455.1 Papilio dardanus tibullus | reverse complement strand
GCTTATCGTTGAATTTTGGGACACCCTGTATATATAGACCGACAAGAATATCTGGCTGGTAGGGGTGAGTCAAACTAAATCATGAGAGCCCACTATCGCCCCCGGTCAATGTCAAAAAAGTCTTCCAAGATCCTCGTTTTACCATCCCATAGTAAAGTTTTTTAGTTTATTTTTTGTCACTAGATGGCGAAACGGGTAGAGTATAGAAATTAAGAAACGAAACCCAGCAATTTAACAACCAAAATAAACTAAAATTTACCTTATTCTATATACGTCCCATCCTCCGCCATATCCACTTCCCCTTCCCATCGTTTCCTTATAAGAAAAGAACAGGAAGGGAAAGTGGAATCGAACGAATTGCTTCCATTTGACGCCTGTCTTCTGTGTGGTCGTGGTATTTTACCGGGCGAGCCAGCCAATTCGTGCGAAGATGTTGAAGCGGGCTCTACCACTGTTACTTACTTACTTACTTACTTATACTTGTTATTATCATACTGTACTAATATAGTATTGTATTATCTGTGGTTACTACTTAACTATTTAGGTTTACATATTTTCTGACAGCAATTACCACGATAGCAGCGCTTTCACCTGGACAGAGATCCTTGTTTGTGTATAAGTAATAATGATATTAACATTTAGTTACGAGTACATACCATGAATAAAGTGCAAATTTTCTCAATATGAGAAATCTCAGAAGTAGAATAATTGTAAATGCAATGGAAAGCTCGTAGATGCACGATGTCATCACACATAAGTTAAAAAATATTATATATTGGTATGAGTCCGAATTAGGGACAAATCTCTCATAACCGCTCCATAATGTGAAAATTTGCTGTGAATACAAAATACTTCATTCAATATATCGTATATTTTGGTAGCCGCTAGGGTACATCTTGCCGCTTATACAATTTGATAATTTTTTTAACTACTTATGATCTGGGAGTACGGCAGTACTACACCCAAAGCTAGAATAAAAGAGGCATGACCGTAAATAAATCGTTTTCTCGAAGCAGTGCAGTTTATTTTCGACCCTTTGTAACTTCGTTGTGAATAAAACGAAAAGCCTGAATTTCCAGTATCCAAAATGGTATTGTATATGTTACGGCAAATTTATTTAAATGAACATTTTACGAAAACATATTCGGAAGTTTAACAACACTAGGGATTTAAAAAAAAACTGCTGCATTTACTTAATCACGAGGTAATTATTAAAATTGTTAATAATATTGGGTTGTTCGGAAAGTCATTTCGTTTTTTTTATGGAAATTATAGACAATTCTGCCTACATTGACAATAGTGCTAGGTCTGGGTATGTCATTGTATCNCTTAAGTGAGAATTTGGGTGCAAAAAATTCAATTAAAGCCTCTATCGGGAAAAAACGAAATTACTTTCCGAACGACCTAATATAATATTTTTAACTATTATCGTAACATATAAATACTAATTTCCGAATTTGGTCACTCACGGAAAGACTGACTGACCGATACCGGGTTTTTAAGATTAGTAGAGGGCAAAATAAGCACTTATTGAACTACTTACCTAAGTAATTACCACACCACCACCACATCAACACTTAGCTTTAGGTGGGATCAGGTGTCTCGCACTCAAGTCACTTTTGATAATTCCCCCCCTCAAAAAAAGGTGGAACGGGTGCAAGTGCTTAGTTTATTATTATAGTTTAAATTATAATAAACAAAAAATCACCGAATGTAATCCAAAGTATCCAAGAATTAAGAAAGGCATCATGAGACACAATGCAAACTGGTGTGTTGCAAGTGACCGGCTGGATGATTCGTAGTTTCTATGATTTTCTTTATCAACTATGTAATAAGCAACTTTTCCTAGAAACTGTAAAATTAAAGATTCAATCCGTGTGATCGAATGCGATTTAACTCTTTCGTGAAGTTTACTGATAAAGTGTGTTTTTTTAAACCAGACAGATAAAAATGAAGAGATAACATATTCAGACATGTATATGTATTAAATTAATTGCTGAAGGGGACTAGGCCCCTCGTCCATAAGTTAAGGGTAGGTAGGGTAATAAAGAAACGCATCTACAATCGCTTCGCTATTTCGACGAATCCAGGTGGCCGCTTGATCGTCTGCCAACTTATAGAATAAAAAATATGTAACCGCCGACAATCGGCGCGTGACGTCATGCGACCACCGGAAAGCAGTTCGTTCATCATTAGCCTTGCCGACTGTTGCCAAGCACACGAGCGTGGCATGGTAACAGCTTTGTTGTACGTAACAATAGTATTTAGTGAATATTTAAAATAAAATTTTAAATATTGAAAAGGTAATATTGCCACTATTAGGTCAGAAACCTTATATATAAAGAACTTACGCGATCCATGGCGCTGATGACTATACCGAAACCAATAATGGTAAGAATCAACCTTGGTAGCAGTTTGTCTGGCTGATAAATCCTGTTTTTTATAATGTACTCACGATCTTGGTTCGTTCTTAGCATTAAAAAGACAGCAAATAAAATTCCACATAATAAAATCTGTCAAAAAAAACTGCGTTTAAAAAAACCGCCTTCCAAAACGAAAAATACATATTTAAATAAAAAGCTTAAAAAAAACTACAAAGTATAAACAACATAGTATAGAATAAATTTTATACACCTCTTATGCAAACCATTTGACAGACCTTTAATATTAATAAAATACTATAGATCGGAGCCAAGCAAAATATAATAGGGATACATAACACCTACACGCGCTGTGAGTTAGGTTTGTTTACGATGTTTAATCTCTAGTATACAAATTGTATTACAGTAAGTAAGCTGTTTATAATATTACGTTTCATTTTGCTTAGGGCTTGGCTCCGACTTCAAACCTATCAATAAATAGGTATACAGGTTACACAAATAATAGTTTGTTATGAGAGAACAATGGGACCATATGGCAGTTATTTCGCATCGAACTAAAAAAGAACCACGTAAATCGGTTCAGAACTCGCTGCTTAATTTCTGAACATACTGAAAAAAAACTCATTGACTTGATAACCTCCTTCTGTTGGAAGTCGGTTAAAAACACAAATACTTTCTTATTCTGGAATATACATTAAAAAGTAACAATCTAATATCGATTTTCAAAATCTAAAACTTTGAAACACAATAAAGTCTCTTCTTTCCTAAAACTATTACGTCTGTATTGTATAACAATTGTCTTATTGAACTCGGTGTCAGCCGCAATAGACATGTACTCGAGGCTCACTATAGTTTTAACATACGAGTACTAATTAGGAATCGCAATTTAACGAATAGAACTATATGACTATAAACTAGACTCGGAACATAAACTATTTACGTTTAAGTTCCCAGTTTAGTATGGCTGACACCGACTTCAGAGTAACAATAATTGTAAAATACAGACATATTAGTCACAAGAATGAATAAACTCGTATTAAGTGCATTTTGTTGGAGAATATGTTTTATGAAGACGGTTTTGTTTTTTCGGGTGGTCATAACATTTTTTTCGCCGATATATTTTATTAAATTAGGTGATAGCTTAAGCATAAATGTAAATTTAATAATCAACCAAGCTAAAGATTACAGATTTTTTTATCTGGTTTCTCTAACCTCATTTATTTAATAAAAACATGAAATATAGGTAAGTAAAGAAAATACTTACGACGCCAATATAGCATAGTATGGTTATTATTAGACCATAATAAGAGTCACCAATGAGGGCTATACCCGTTTTCTTTGATTTATGAGATGTGTTTAAGTTCATCTTGAATTGCGGTCTGAAAATAATACTACGAGTACGCACAACTGCCATAAAATCCTTGTCAGACTATACAGCCATTAGATAAAACGAGATTACAAACTATAAATATTATTGTTCGACGAGGGGGGGTGATTAGTGTGTTCCACCTCCTCGCGTGTGTAGTGGGTATTGTTCCTTGCGGACTTAACACCCCAACAGGATGAATACCCACTGCCCCGGTGCACCCCGGGCAACGTGGCTAGAGACTGGTAGCATTACCTACTCTCTAGTCACGGCCGCGAGGACCACTCGAATTGCCGTCGGTGATTATGAGTTTAACCGGCGGTTCACACAAACCCACCTGCTCTAGGTCATGCGCAGTCGAGCGCCGTACGCAGGGATGAAGGAGTCCTGGGGGGCTGAGCCGAGCGTCACAGGGGTTATTTAGTGGCGTCAGGTAACACTCCCCCTTTGGTCCGGATTTCAGGCAAAACGGTAGCCCTGTCTGCTAGTCACAGCCAGGGAAATAGCCACGCGTCCCGTTAGAGGGCCGCAGGCGAGGTGGGTGGGGTCTGCTAGTTGTTACGTAGCACCTAGCGGCGGCAAAGGCCACGCTGACGGGGTAACTGACAGTTGTGCAATTGGTCAAGCTGGATCTTCTTAATCCAGCTGCCAACCCGTTCGAGCACCCGATGTCGCGCTGTGAGCCAACCCTGCCCACCTATATCCTCCCAGTATTCCGAACGCCTGAATTTCTTTGAGTAAGGCGTTCCCAGATGTGCGGGCTCCATGGAGGGTGGGAAGCTGGGGGGACGAACTTTTTTAGGACTGGCAATGGAAAACAAAAGGCCAACCCAACCAAAAACCATAAAGGCGACTGGTGCATCCCACGCCTCATCCAAACAACCTTAGGTTTAGAGAAACATTTTTTTAAACAAAAATGTAGAGGACATTGAATACTACAATTTATGTCATTGCAGTGACGTCATCCGACTTAAAATACAAAAGGCGCTGAAGTATCAAAAATTGCTTCTTTTGTCTATTTCATTGGAAAAAAATGTTTTTTTGCTGTGACCTAAATGAGAAACTTTTATTTTAACAATTTTTTTGTAAAACTTACCGTTTTCAGCGCCACCTACCTTTTGTATTTTAAGTCGGATGACGTCACTGCAATGACATAAATTGTAGTATTCAATGTCCTCTACATTTTTTGTTTAAAATTTTTTCTCTAAATCTCATAGGTTCGAAGAAAAACGCATTCCAATTTTTTTGGATTATCTCAAAAACAGAAGGGGGGGGGGGTTTGCCCCGAAAATGTTTCATTCCACTTATTACATGCCCCCCTTACGATTTATCGGAAAAAAATCCGGTTTGTCATTTTTAAGAGCAAAATTGCTTCATTTACTGGACTAACTGTAACACAATGACTTCGGGCCTAATACATGAGTGTCACCTAATCCTTAATGATTTAGGAACAACCAATAATATCAACCTCCAATGGATAAAAGGTCACAGCGGCTCGAGAGGCAACGATGCAGCGGACGAGCTAGCCCGCAAAGGTTCCAGCAGCCGAGAAATCGGTCCAGAACATATCGTTCCATTACCACCAGGATTTCTAAGGTCGCAGGCAACAAACAGAAGCAACGCGTTACTTATCTACCTTATTTGTTTTCTATTGTATTCCTTATTATTGGTTTCCCATACCCAATTCAAATATTTTTCTCTTCCAATCCAGTAAGCTGTGAAAACGACACCTGCAAATAATAATAAAGCGTTCCGTTTCACAATCGCTCTTTTATAGTATAAAAAGTGACTATTTTTCTCTACTTATTTAAAAGTATTTTCGGTATTATACATGATAATATTTTTAACAATTTTATTAATTAAATGATGAATAGTACACATACCCCAGAGAATGATGCATGCCGCGAAATATTGTGTATATTTATTATCCACCAAGATATATATTGAAAACATTTTACAAAAATTCCAAACTTGTGTATGATAACACTCATATATTCCTTCAACAGGGCAATCGGAGCAGATATATTCATCATTTTGGCAAACCTCGTCTCTGAAAAGTTATTTGGATCCTTTGGGTCTATATTGAATAAGTTTCAAAACAAAGAAAGTAATAATGGGAATATTATAATGTGTTAGAATTAAAAAAATATATGAAACGGAACGGGTTGTGGAGGTAGGTCGGGGAGCGAGGGAAACACAAGATACTTTTCAAGATAGTATTCTTCTATTTTCACCACGAACGGTGGCTATTCTGGTGACAATGCGTGTTGAACCTAGTATTGAATGCGCGTTTTACTTTAACTACAATATTTTACAACTAAGATATAAATTCCAGCTGGCTCAATCAACCTAGACGAACGTACGCCGCGACGAAAGTAAGCCTATGAAAACAACCAAATCTTTCCTCTATATTAGTATAGACAAAGTTAAAAGGGTGTCAAAAGTCCCTCAATAAGAACTAACCTAATATCCGTGAATTCTCGATTTCCATATTCCCCTAAGAAAAGTGTTATTATAGCCCCTATGGATGCAATTGCTAGAAATATATTAAAAAGTCCATAAAAAGCAAAGTACGTGGCAATCTGAAAAAATATCAAATATATATACAATAAATCCCTTGCAATAATACTGACATATTGTAGGATGGAACAGTAAACGAAAGAGCATGAAACAGTACCGTGGCATGGTAGCTGTACTGCTATAGTGAAGCGGTTGAATGAGTGTGGTGAGTGAAAAGTACAAAGTACCAAAACTGTGCTTGTTCTGTGAGGTTTTGATACTAACCTTGGTGTGATCATAAACAAAACTTGCCTAAGAACAAGAATTAAAGAGTGAAATGTATCACGAGTCATCGTTATATTAAAAATGATTTTCTAATACACGCACACGCGCCTTCATACATACAGACGCAGAAGCACACAAATATAAGATCTTAGAATACGGAGAAGGCGCTGCCTCCTGTAACGCAGCTTCCCACCGGTCACAGGAAGCTGAGCCACAATATGTGAACATGTTTTGGATAGATAAAAATAATTTTATTAAAAATGACTTGAAAACCTCATTCTGTTGGAAGTTGGTATAAAAATAGTACAGGTTGGTAGAACTCACCTTTGGTCCAAAATATTCATGTACAACGTTTAATGGCTGTCTGGTAAATATATTCGTGATACCGGCCCAATTATAAAATAAGATCTGAAAAAATACCCTTAAATGAACCTGAAGAGCAAGATGGTTTTACTAAGTGACCATTAAAGTACATAAAGTACACAGGAAACATACCTTATGGAAAAGAAAAAGCTACATACAGTTTAAGATAAATAAAATTAGTAAACAAAAACAGCTTCACTCACGTAATTAAGATCCGGTAACGGTACCGTTACCGGATCTTATTTATGTGTTACTAACGTGAGTGCAGCCGTTTAATGTCACACGGAAGTTTAAATAGTGTAATAAATAAAATTCTTAGTTCTTTTTTCTTTGTTTTTGCCTAGGCATTATAAAATAAGAAAGTGTTAGAGAAAACTTTGCAGTTTAAGTATTTACATCTTTATTTCAAACCGTGGACCAAAATTTGACGTTACGCAATTAGAGAGCTACTTAATAGCCTTGGAGCCGACATTTTCATGCAAATCTGCCAGAGGAATCACTTTGCTCCGTAAAAACTTTGGAAACTAATTTCGGATCCTTAGATTGAATTTCGTAAAAAAACATTCTTAGTGCACCCTACGAAGTGTTAGACAGACATCTCTATGAACAATTTAAAGACTAGATCCAATAGTTTTGGCTGTGCGATAATTGTTTGATTCAGTTTACTCTTTTATACATATCTAGCTTATTATCACCAAGGGTTTACTCGTTTCTATTAGGACAATAGTACGTCACAAATATTGTGATGATCACTTGACTTCTACAATGTAATTAAATGTAGCAAAGTATTATTGCTAGTCGCCCAAATAAACTACAACCTTAAACTATTGACGTTGGCCGAATCCGTTAAGGGAAAGCCATAAAGAAGAAATCGAATTGAATTTACAAATATTGTGCCATTTACATATTCTTTGGTCTGACGGTAGTAAGCGTGTTTTACATTACCTGTCGAGCATTAACACTTAAAGCGTCTTGTGTAAGGAAGTACGGTCCGTCATGTAACGCGTAGGCATCTACCACAATACCGCGTTTTATTAACCTGAAAATATATTTTGTTTTAATATATGTTAATACCTGTATTCGTTTACAGCACATTTGATAAAGCGAATTCTTACCTTTCTAGTCCTATATAGTTTTGTCTTTCTCCAAATGGAAGATTTAGCAATGTCATATAAACTACGAGGCTTCTCTCCAAGCTCGAGTATTGCAATGGTTGTGTGTAATCCTTTCTATGAGAAATTATGACTTTTAAAAATAATTCAGCTGTTCTGTGTACTGTTCGATAAGTATGATTAAGTCTAAATTGTATCCTGTCTTCTTAAACGTAGCTACAACTTTTAACTACGTCTATACGTTTAAAAATTAATACCTTATTACATTTATCCACTCGCGTTCTTTGTTTGACATTATATGTTCCGCTCGGCGACTCTGTACGCACTTTATGCCGAAAGCACTACCCAAGTTATTGAGAACATCATTCGGACAATGCAGTTTAAAAAATAATAACTTCCTGTTTGCGGGCATCTAAAATAAACAAACGAATAAGTATGCAAAAATACAACATATTTATGAAGGTCTCCGGGAAATTCGAAATATCTTTCTTTCTCGGTTGAATTTTTCGTCAAAAATTGAGTTATTATCTTAATCAAAAATTTGAAATCATAGTGGAATAATGTTAGTAAGATTTCGTTTACCTTTACGGTGATCTTATTATGACGTAACCATTCAGCGTAGTTTAGATCTCATTTAAAACCCTTAACGTCATATGATTACAATAATTCTAGTAAATAGGGAAAAAAATACTTACCATACCATTTTCAAATTCAATTGCAAATCCTATTTTAACAATATTAGCAAAGAAAGTATTTTTCATGATGTCAGATATGACGTTTTCCTCATCTTTCACAACTAGGATCAGATCTATTTTACGAACGCCATCTCTGAATGTTCGTACCGCTTTATTCTTCGGAAGCTTAGTACTCTCACTAGAATCTGATGTCGCACCGTATACTGTTTCCTATGTGAACAATGTAACGGCTACAGGTTTACAATCAAACACATTGAAAGAGTGAAAACTTGAAAAAAAATAGAAATATAATTTTAGGATATTTTTTTTTTAAGAAAAGGGGGCAAACGAGCAGCAGGAACACCGAGGAGATCAACGACGCCCATGGACATCTGCAATACCAGAGGAACCACAGATGCGTTGCTGGCCTTTAAGGAGGTGATACGCTCGCTTCTTGAAGGACCCTAAGTCGTATCGGTTTGGAAAAACCGTCTACGACAGACCATTCCACAGTGCGGCTGTGCGAGGCAGAAAGTTGCGCGAAAACTGCACTGTAGAGGATTGCCAGCCATCGAGGTGGTGCGGATGGAAACTGGCGGTCTGTCGACATGTATTGAAATAACTCAAAAACTATTGGGGTGATTAGAAATCTTTAGAAACCTTTAGAAACGTACATTATCCCCAAGTAACATAAGTAGGCTATATTCTTTAATTCCGTGCGAACGAAGTCGCGAGCTACAGCCGGGCGGGTCGCTAAATTAAATATAACTGAGGAAATACGTATAAAACAAACCATGGTTATAAATTCTTCTTGTCCAGGTTTAACACTGATTGGGAGTATTAAAATGTGTATATCAAATTATAGTATAAATATAATAAAACAACACATTCATATTAAATTACAAAGAGAATGTAAATTATACGTAGAAAGAGAAAGATCTTCTTTAAATCTATGAAATTATATCAATATATTTTGACACTTTTTGTCAAATCTACAACGTAAAAATCGTAGAAAGAGATAGACATAGACTGGCTATAGCTTAGACTATTAATATATAAGACCGCTGGCCAGTGTGTCACCGAAAGGGACAAAACATACATTTTTAGGGTTGCCCACTGTAAGATCAATTTTACCCCAGTATTGCCCAGGTTATTTTAATACAATTAAAAATATTGTCAACGAATTTCCCCCTAATATCTTTCCTTGACCTTATAAGAGACCTTAGATTCCGTGCGATAAATTAAAAAGTCGTGCAGTTTGTAAGGCAGCGACCGCCTTAAGCCTTGTACGCACCAGGATAATATTTTAGTCGAGTAGCAAGTAGCAAGTATCCGTAGAAAGGATTTACTAATCTACTCTACTGAAATTTTGCTGTTCGGACACGTTTAGTTACTTAAGTACAATCCTAGAAAGTAGGTTTAGGCTAAAACGAGTCCGATCCGTAGATTTTAACAGTTTTTCCAGGTGATAGAAACAAACATACAAATATTTCCTTAAAAGTAGGTTCCTGTATTTGCATCACTTGACGTAAAACACAATCTAAGGATCAAAATTGAATATTAAATATGATTCCAGAAATTAACTATAAAGTGACAAGTAGTGCGAGGATCCCGAATCAATCTGTACTAGTTACTTCAGATGACAATCATTTTTCTTTTTTTTTTCAAATGAATAATTACGATATATACGTATTAAGTCAATTTTGTCTTTTGATTTATTATCAATTTCCATGATTTCCTCTTTTGTGCTGATAACGGACAATGTTGTTGGAAAGCATATTTTAATGTCCTGGAATTAATGAGTTGATAAATCAGCTATTTTAGAAATAAGGGAGGGTAACACGTATTTGGTAAGTACAGAAATAATAAAAAATATAGTATGTTTATTGTATACCATTGTCGGTACAGCAGTCGAAATAGTTACTTTATTTTTTTTAAATAACAAATTTCGTTCAAAATGTCGGCTACAAATTCTAGATGATTTCTTTGCAATCCAATTGGTCGGTCCAGTTGCTTCAATCCATTTTCCACGTAAAACGCCGTTATCCAGAAAAGCGAGACGTTTCATTTAATTACTTTTCTATTTAGCAATTCCTAGTACCTACACATAAAATGTAACTCCCACAATAATGGGACATTAAAAATGGACATGCTGGTATTACTGAACAAACGTCAAGTTATAGGTTATGAATGATTTATTTTATTGTTTCGGCTTATTTATAGTTACATTTAAACTTTATATGTATCTATTTGCATTGGACATACTCAATCGTTAAAGAAAAAGTATTTTAAAAGCCATTAAAGTGGTAAACTTACGTATGAAAGGACAAGTCCGCTATTTTTCTTTCACTATCACTTTTACACCCTAAAACACTACAACGCACCATGTTAACGTAAAAGAACAATGCGCTTATTGTTCACAACTAGTTTACAAAAAGAATTGTTCACTTTTATGTAAATTAAAAATTAAAAATTGGTAATTTACGCTAAAACGTACGTTGACAGAAAAAGATATTTCAAAACTGTTTAGCATACCAAAATGCTAAACTTGAAAAAAACCGGCACGCGGCGCCTACAGAAGATAGTGTCATTCTCTCTCCTTCTTTTACATTATATAGGAATAAGACCTTCTTTTTTCTTGTGTGAATGAGACAAGTATATCCAGCGGTCTATAGTCTTCTTTGTCTAAGCTATTGCTACTTCTATATCTTTTTCTTTCTACGGTATAATGTCTCACAGTCGCTGTCAGTTTGACATATGTCATGTCCGATCTGTTCGTAGAAAGAGAAAGATAATTTAATCTATGGATCTGCTTCTTTTAATCTATGGCACAACGTAAAAATCGTAGAAAGAGATAGACACAGACTGGCTATAGCGTATACCGTAGACAGAGAAAACATAGACCGCTGGATATATTTGGCTCATTCACACATGAAAAAAAGGACTTATTTTCCATGTCTTGTAAAAGAACGAGATAGAATGCACTATCTTCTGTTTCAACCCGCGTGCCGGTTTTTTATAGGGCGGCACTTCGGTATGATAAAAATGCCTTTTTTTGTCAGCGTTTTATTACTATTTTTTAATATAAAAGTTAACAATTCTTATTGTAAATAAATTGTGAACTATTAGTGCAATGTCACTTCACATAAACATGGTGCGTTGTAGTGTTTTGGGGTGTAAAAGTGGCAGTGAAATATTCATGCCCTACATGTTTTGTCCCTTTCGGTGACACGCTGGCCAGCGGTCTTAATATATCAATACTCTAAGAATATACAACGTCCTTGTTTATGTTATACATTGACTTTATTTTATACAAGAATTTTACAATAAATAAATTTTAATATTTCTAAAGGATTGATAAACCAAAAAAAGAGGAAGAAAGGAAGAGGAATGGTTTGTGCTATAAATAATTTTAAATATTAAAACAAAAAAATAATAATTAATTTAAACAATATACAATTGGATCTGGTTAAGCGAGAGGCCAGGGTACTGAGATAGTCTCGCTTGTGGAGTTCGTCAGAACTAGACATTGGCTCTCGCTTATTCAGGATTGGGTTTTTTATAGATATCTACTAGATGTTGCGCACGTCTTCGTCCTCGCGGAATTAAAAAAAGCTTAGTAGCCTATGTGGTCTTCCACTCTATGCTCTTAATCTGTGCAAAATTTTATCGAGATCTGTTAAACAATTCTAGAGTTACTTTCAACAAACCTTCCTTTACAAAAAAACGTCCAACAGCAGCTAGGTTTAGGCATTAATCCCTGATTTCTTTTAAGCCCACAAATATCTCACTAAACTAAACTTTCAACGACAGTAACAGAAGAAATTCAAATTTTAATATTATGGCTATCCTTGTCTTTGTAATCCTGTAGTCGTGACTTTATTCACATAGGAAACAATATACGGTGCGTCATCAAGTTCTAGCGCGAGCACTGACCCTTCGAGGAGTAATGCAGGGCGAACGTTTAGAGATGGCGTTCGTAAAATAGATCTGATCCTAGTTGTGAAAGATGAGGAAAACGTCATATCCGACTCCTTGAGAAAAGAATTTCTTGCTAACATTATTAAACTAGGATTCGAAATTGAATTTGAATACGGTGTGGTAAGTAACTTTTCCCTATATTTATAGCTCGTAATGATTGTCGAAGTCCCGGAAAATTCGTGTCCTTTTAGATAACGTGAGAAGAGACCTGAATATAATAAAAGTAATATAATTATTAAAGGCACGATACGACGTGTGTACATACTCGCATACTAAAAAAAGTATAACACCAGCCGTTTGAAAAAAAAGTTTCATTATTTTTGGCAGTTTTTAAAGCTTAGAGCTATAGCAGCAAATAAAGTGCCACAAGCAAAACACATCGTTTATAGCAAGTAGGTTGGACCGGGGAACTGAAATAATTATGCTGAAGTGAATTGGCATTTTCGAACTTTACGAAAATTTCCATAATTGGAATAATTTCAACTTTTAGGTTGAGAAATCTCATTGTTTGATGAACAAACTGGGAGGTTGAGGACATTCCGGATAACCCGATATGTATCTGCTATTGTTGTTACTTGAGTGTGTGTGACTAGCGCGTATTTTGTGTGACTTCACACATATCATTGAATTTTTTCGCCGATATGTATAGGTTCCATCACGATGTTTTCCTTCATCGTAAGAGAGTCGTGTAAATATGTACATATGAAAATCGAAAGAATATTCGAAAAATACATTGGTACATGGCAGGGTTTGAACTCGGGACCTGCAGCTTACAAGTCAAGAGCTAAACTCCTGAGCCACCGACGCTCTTTTGTTGTTACTTATGTCTTTGCTTATTTTGTTTTAGTTGCCGATTAACAAAAAGTTAGTATTCTTTAAAGTGCATTGCCCGAATGATGTTCTCAACAATTTAGGAAAAGCTTTTGGCGTGAAATGTGTTCAGATTGCTCGAGGTGAACACATAATGTCGTACAAAGAACGAAATTGGATAAATTTAATAAGGTATTTACAATTTCATCAGGTGAGGTGAGAAAAGACTTTTAGTTTAGTCTTTTGTCACTAGATGGGGTTATGAGTAGCTAATATAGATAATAAAATTTACTTTATTTAGTATTTATTACTTTTAACACCAAGTAACACGTAACACAAAAAATGACAAAATTTTTAATTACATTTAATTTTATTTTTGCGCCCTCTAACGGTCTTTATCCGAACTACATATTATTTCGAACTAGATGCCGATGTACTGTTAGAAAGGGCTCCCAGGTGCGACAGACCTTAGTTATATCCACAAGCTTAATACATATACGATTAGATAGAACTCCTGTGTGTTATAAGCCTTGTTCGCGTCAGGATTGTAATTTAGCCGAGTAGCATGTAGTTAAGTAAGTAAACTTGTCCGAAAAGCCACATTTAATTGTGTATATTAGTAAATTCTTTGTTTGGATACGTTTAGTTACTAAATTACTTGCTTCTCGATCAAAATAGTATCCTGTAGGCTTACCCAACATGGTTTACGATCGGCGATTTCGTTGATGGAATCGACAAATTTCTATGAAACTAAAATAATAAAAATAAAATAAAAAAATAAAATCATGCGATTGTCACGTGTGAGATATCGAACGTCATTGTCAGTTTCATACACATTTGTCGATTCCATCAGCGAAATCTCCGATCGAAAAGCATGTTGGGTAGCCCACTGGTTTGAATAAGGCTTAAACGAATGGGCATTAGTTATCCTGTCCAGTAGGGCAGTTTTGTGCAATCACGCGCTAAAGTTTCAAAATCATTAAGTACAATGAAGAAGCTAATTTTCACATTCGTTATCATAAATTATATTTGTTATAAACTAAAAAGATGTTATCACATTTAAGAAATCAGGATACAATTTAGACTTAACCCTACAAGGCCTGTTTTTTTTTCGTTGGCGACAAAAATATATATGACTAGCTGTTGTGCGCGACTTTGTCCGCGTGGAATTAAATAATATAGCCCATAGGCTATAGTAACATATTACTCGAGGATAATGTAGCTTTCTAATGGTGAAAGAATTTTTGAAATCGGCCCAGTAGCTCTAGAGTTATTTCAATACAAACAAAAATACAAAGTTTCTCTCTTTATAATATTAGTATAGATATAGTACGGGAGTAGAAGATAGGGAAAAAAATAAAAAATAATACGGGACAATGAGCCTTAGTTTTTTGAATTTAACTAGTACAATTTATGTGTTTGGAAATTACTTATTAGGAAGGAATTGACGTAGAAGATTTCACACATTTGCTTAAGACATGTTTCTGTTACTATGTCGAAGTACACTGAGAAAGGATTTTACGAAATTCAACCCTTAATCCGAATATGTCCGAAATGGAGGTCCAAAGTTTGTATGGAGCAACATGATTCCATTTTCAGAATTGCATGAACATTGGAAATAAGTGAAGTACAGATTACAGACGATTTAATTCTGTGTTCCACACACCGCACTGTGGGCCTTGTAGAGTTAAGTATTACTGAATAGTAGGGACACGTAATTATCTAAAAGTCATAATTTCTTTTAGAAAGGATTACATACAACCATTGCAATACTCGAGCTTGGAGAGAAGCCTCATTGCTTATATGGCAATGCTAAATGTTCCGTTTGGAAACAGACAGAACTATATAGGACTGGAAAGGTACGAAGTTATTTAATAAAATCAGTACATAGGTGATGCCCACGTTACCATGAAGTCTGGTCCTACTTAAAAAAAAGATTTCGACCCATGATGGGCTCCATTTTCTGCTACTCCACGACTAGCGCGTATTTTGCGTGAATACACATGTCTTTGAATTTCTTCGCCGATATGTGCAGGTTGCATCACGATGTTTTCCTCCACCTAAGAGCGTCGGGTAAATATGTACATATGAAAATCGAAATACGAAAAACACATTGGTACATGGCGCGATTCGAACTCGGGATCTGCAGTTTACATGTCAAGAGCTAAACCTCTGACCCACCGACGCTCTCTGAAAATATTTAGGTCGGTATATCAGACCTGAGTAACAGTGACTAGAACGCTAAGTTCCAAATACTAATAGCCAGAAATAATGTTTTCCTTAATTCAGTACATTTATGACAATAAGTACTAAGTACTTGTTTACCAGCATTGCTTCTAAAGGTATACAGGCACGAGGGATGTACTGGTCCAGCCTTTTTTCAAGTGACATTATTGTAGTCAAAAAAAGACACGGATTTATGTTTAAAATATGTTAACATTGTACTTTATTAACAAAAGAATCTTGAATATTTTGATAATAAGTTTAGACAAGTAGTAATAATTCTCTTAGTGGATTGTATATGGATGAACAGTGATTTTGACTATCTTAAACTAAATTGCATCCATTTTAACATTGGTATATTTTTTAAACCAAAAAGTTTTTTAGGTTAATGAAACGCAATATTGTGGTAGATGTCTACGCGTTGCACGACGGACCGTACTTCATTCCGAAAGACGCTACAAGTATTAATGCTCGTCAGGTAATATAATATCATAGATACACGATGACAACTACAGGATCAAAAATGCACATTCACTGAAATATTTACTTTTACGAATTGTTTTTTACCTAGTCATTGTCTTATAATATTTATTACTTTTCTTCTCTTCTTGTGGCAAACGAGCATGCGGCCACCTTGATTCACTGAAATAGCGAAGCGACCGCTCCCCATAGAATTTGCAATTGCAGATTCGTTGCCGATCCTTAATTTACGGAGAGACGGAGACGCACATCAAGAGGATAATTCCCCTCCCTATACGTCCCCTCTGCGCCAAATCCACTTCCCCTTCCCATCATTTCCTTATCAGAAAAGGATAGGAAGGGAAAGTGGACTAAAATTAGGCCTCCGGCTCCACACTCGTCAGACGAAACAGGAAATTTCTTTCATTTTACGCCTGTCTTCTGTGTTGTCGTGGTATTTCACTGGGCGAGCTGGCCAATTTGTGCGAAGATGTTAAAGCGGGCTTTACCACTGTATTTATTGTATTTATTTAATGTATTAGCATTGGTTTAGGTCAGAGATACCCATTTACTCGCATACTGTTTTTAAATTTACCGTATTCACTGAACTACAAGGTTTCATCTGAACCACTTAAAACGTTGGTTGTCACGACATACCCCGGTCCATCTCCACATCAAATTACAGAAGACATAACCGTTGCGTAGATTCCGTCACTGTGCCGACGGTGTTTGAAAAGAATTTGATTAATTTAAAAAAATCGAAGAAAACCGACTGTTTCAGGCTCTGATAGATGAAATTATATCATCTAATGGCTGCG
>QDHC01003379.1:30588-43841 GCA_013186455.1 Papilio dardanus tibullus | reverse complement strand
CAAAACATGTTAAATAAAGTCTTGAAGTTCACGTAAAAATAATGGATTTCTTTTTCCCCAACCTATTATAATCTTTAGTCCATTTTCCAAAAAAAGATCTAAAGTTAAATTTTCCCTAAGAAATTTAACAAAAAAATATATTTTACGAAGTTTGGAAACCTTCCGTAAAAAAAAAAATATGAAGACGTATGTGTTTTAAAAAAAACTGGCGTAACTAATAACGTTTGTAAAATAGTATATTTCATGACTGTATCTCAAGTAAATATGAAGTTCTATAACTTCATATTTACTTACTAATTACTATTAATTAACACGCAAATAGAGCGCATGTTTGTCAAACCAAAAAGTAGGAAAATGAATATTGATTTACATTGTATATTTAAGAAAATCTTTTAATTCTTTGAATCAATATTATTTTTATAATAAATATTCTAATTGTCTGTTTAATTCCTATAGTTTCTTTACAGAATGTGAATCATTCTTTAGAATCTTATCGAGTATATCCTAGATCTATTGTAGATACAAAGTTGCTTTTATTTTCAACAGATTTTATTGGGTGTTTTGGTTTTTGGTATTATTTTAAAACTGAGAAAGAAACAAGATAGAAACTATGTCGTAAAAAATTGGATTGACAACCCAGAAATAGTTGTTCCGAGATTGATTTATACCATCTTTGGTTTCTCCGTAGTTCTTTTCCTCATTGATATAGTAAGTTTTAAATAATTATGGTCCTAACCTTGAAGTGCTAAAGTCTCCACCGACGATACCATCAAATGACGACCAGTGAAATATCACGACCACATAAAAGTCAGGCGTGAAATGGAAGCAATTCCGTGTTTCGTCTGATGGGTGTAACGCCAGTGTGCTGCACGATATTAGATCCAACGGGGGTAGAGTAATCCTTGTAGAGTCAACTTCAAAAATATAGCTACATCTCAGATATGCAGATATAAAGGAACACCTAAAGTCACCAATAAAATCAGTACTACCAAAGTTTTCAATTTAAACGAAGTACCCACTCTGCGCAAATACATCGCAAGCAAAGGTCGACAACATGAAACATATAAGAGCATCCAAAGATGCATATTTATAGCAACAGTCACAGTGCCAATGGTAACGAAGCATCCAAAGTATGCAAATAAATGGAATTAGTAAAAAAATATTTTGAATCAAAGCTTAAAAAGATTTTGACGTACGATTTTTTTAACGGAAGCAGGATATTTCAAAGTGTATCTCAAACGTATAGCGATAGAGTTCATTTCATTTAATGTTCCATTTATTTGCATACTTTGGATGCTTCGTTATAATTGGCGCTGAGACTGTTGCCATAATTATGCATCTTTGGATGCTCTCATTTATTTGACGATGTCGACGTTGCGATGTATTTGCACAGAGTGGGTGCTTCGTTTAAATTGAAAGCTTTGGTTGTACTGATATTATTGGTGACTTTAGGTGTTCCTTTATATTTGCATATCTGAGATGTACCTATATTTTCGAAGCTGACTGTACATACATAATACAAATAAAAATATATGACATAGTGGACACATTTCAAAGATGTAAGCTTAGATTTTTTTTTTTCATTTTACAGATTTATACGAAGGTCGTGTATTACATAGTTCGAAAGGAAAATCATAAAACCTACGAAGGGATCAGCAGGTCCCGAGCAAAGCACCTTTATATTTTTTGTTTCTCTTTGCCTATGATAGCGCTTGGTTACTTTGGATTTCAAAGTGTAAATATACTTTTTAATGATCAACTAACTGTCGTCCTCGACTTCGACACGTAAAATAATATTAAATGCAAAAGACTTTTAAAAATAACCCTTTAAATGAATTCGTAAAAATGAAAAATAATATTAACTTTTCAAGTTTTACTATCTACTTATAACGTCATTAGATAATTTATATGTTTTAAAAGCTTGTCATATTGTATGGTTCAGAAGTTCACAAAATTTCCACTCTATACATATAATTTGAGAACAAGTCTAATTCGCGAACATACAAAGCAAGTTCATAAATAAATCCCGAACAAACCCGAATAAATATCGTCTAATTTTAATAATACCTAGCGGTAGTCAACGACTTTGTCCGCTTGAAATTTATAAGTTCAAAACAGAGTTTGTTTTTTTCAATAGAAATTCGTAAAATTCTTGAATGGCAAAGTTATTTATTCGTGCTGAAGAGCTCTCATTCTAATTTTCATACAATTCTGACAAAGGAATCACGTTGCTCCATACAAACTTTAGACCCCCATTTCGGGCCCTTAGGGGTTGAATTTCGTAAAATTCTTTTTCAGGAACTTTTACATCGTAACAGAAACACCTATGCAAAATTTTAAGTCTCTAAGACCCGTACCTACGCTGTGAATAAAATTAAATTCCAGTTATGTCTCCCACCTTTTTGCCCCCCAAGGTAAAAATTTGTAAAATTCTTGAATGGCAAAATTATTTCGTCATGCTGAAGAGCTCTCATTCCAAGTTTTATGCAATTGTGAACAAAGGTGTGAAATATATTTCTAGATTTGAAATATGACCCCCCTTTTTCCCCCAAAGTAAAAAATATTAAATTCTTGAACGGCAAAGTTATTTATTCATGCTGAATAGCACTCGTTTCAATTTTCATGCAATTCTGACAATGGAATCATTTTTCTCCATACAAACTTTGGAACCCCATTTCGGACCCTTAAGGGTTGAATATCGTAAAATCCTTTCTTAATGCTCGTTTACGTAGTAACAGAAACTCCTAGGCAAAACTTTAAGTCTCTACACCCAGTAGTTTAGGCTCTGCGTTGATAGTTGAGTTAGATTACTCTATATATATATACTCGTATATAGAAGAAGAAGAAGAAGATGTTACAATATTCATTAACGACGGCCAAAACCGTTATGCTAAGGTTTCCTTTTAAAATAAATACATTACTTATTATATTTACTAAACATTTTTTTTAGATTAAAAGCTTAAAGTTAAAGGAACGTAGGACATACGTTACTAAACTATAAGCCTACGTTGACACAAACGCTTTCTCAACCTCGGTGTTGGAGTTCTTTAACGCCTTCGCTTATTACGATCGCTGTAAAATGGCTCTTGTTTCGTTCGCCTAACGCTCAAAATACAACGCTGCGCGAAAAAAAAGTGTTGCAATTTTAAAAGCGCCACCGGATGAACAGATACATAGAAATTCATTATTTATATCTCAACGCTTTTTAGTGCGCGCTGAAAAATCGCTTGTGTAAATGAAGGGTAACAAACAAAACGAAAAATTAACATACCTTTTTCATTGAAATGAAATTTCAACATTTTTAAAGAGCGAATTTATGAGTTACTAGCGACCCGCCCCGGCTACGCACGGGTGCAATGCTCATACTAAATACACTACAGAAAAGCTGAACGTTGTATATAACAAAATAATACAATAATTGCACCCGTGTGAAGCCGGGGCGGGTCGCTAGTTATACATATAAACCTTCCTTATGAATCAAAAAAAATATTTAAAAAAATCACATTAAATTCCGTTGCGTAGTTTTAAAGATTCAAGCATATATAGGGACATACATAAAAATCGCTATCTATATCTACACTAATATTATAAAGAGAGAAACTTTGTATTTTTGTATTTTTGTTTATATTGAAATAACTCAAGAACTACTGGGCCGATTTCAAAAATTCTTTCACCATTAGAAAGCTACATTATCCCCAAATAACATAGGCTATAATATTCCACGCGGACCAAGGCGCGCACAACAGCTAGTTGTTTTATATAATAGTGTCGATGTATAAGATGTATATCCGTGTAAGGCGGCAAAAAGAATGTTAAAAATGAAAAGTTAAAGCAGCATTTACCGCATTTAATATATTTTACAGACAATATTCAAATTATGGAA
Organism: Papilio dardanus tibullus; assembly: GCA_013186455.1. Lineage (NCBI taxonomy): Eukaryota > Metazoa > Arthropoda > Insecta > Lepidoptera > Papilionidae > Papilio > Papilio dardanus. Next base: position 39,958 of record QDHC01003379.1, on the reverse strand, counting down.
AGGTGTGGAAAAAACTGGTTTTTACGGACCATTTGATGTATATAATTATTCAATATACGTTAACACGTGTGTGATGACATCGTGCCTCTACGAGCTTTCATTTACATTTACAATTATCCTACTTCTCAGATTTGTCATATTGAGAAAAATGGCGCTTTACTCAAGGTAAGTAAATTAATGTTATTGTTAATTGTTTAAATTAAATATAAAAGTTTATAGAACCACGGATATATTACTTTTCAGTTTGACTGATTATAATCAACGTTCAAGAGTCCAAAACGTGCCGTGCTGGGAAAGAGAAATAGTTTTACCTCGATTTAAAGAAAAAGTTATTATAAACAGAATGAAAATTCTTGGTAAAATAATTGAGTGTCAATAATTATATTTGTATCGTAACATACGATCAAGAAGTATTATGATCCATTTTTCTTTCATGGTTTAATTCAAATTTAAAAACATTTACAAACACAAATAATTATTTATTCTTCATGCATTCTTTAAACCAATTTCGATCGAGTTTTAATAGTTTAGTTTGATAATTGTTATCATAAAAAAAACGTGTAAGCATAGTCGATCCTATGCATAAACGAGATAAATATACCTCTTGTGTGTTTTTATGAACACCCAGATCATGTAAGAACTTTCATTAAATTAAATTTTTTGTAAACCTTTTCAGTGGTCTCATTAATATGTTTAGCCCATCCTAGTGAGCTGTCCAACCACTAACCCAGATATTTAACTTCGTTGAATAAAGAGCCGCAACAGCTATTCACTTCGAAATTAATTAGTCGTCTGAATCGACATTTTTCAAAGATTTTGTGTGGCGATTAGGGTTTGCAATCCCGCACTGCGGGATCCCGGAATTGCGGAACCCGCGTGTGTAAGCTTCAGCCGGTACTGATACACCTGCTTTACGAAGGACTTGCTCTTAAAACTATTGTTTTTATCTAAATTGCACAACTTAATTCTGTTTCGCGGCATTTTGCACACCGCAAAATCTTATTTAGTTTTTATTCTGATGGGGTGGAAGGTAAGTATTTTATTGCAAGTACGGCTATTTATTTATTATCTATTGTATATACCCAACAAATATATAGACAAAAAAGTATGTTATCTGGCTGCATATAGTGTTTCTCATATTTGCCCGCAAGTTAGTGCGGGATCCCGAAGTGCGAGATTGCAAACCCTAGTGGCGATATTTGTAAACCAAGACTGTTTAACATAAGGCTAGGTTCTTTACTTGCTTGTTGTAACTCTTTTGGAGCTAAATCTACATTATTACTAGAAATATACAATACGAAATCATTTATCATAAAAATCATTATTTCACCATTACAAACTTACATCATCACTACTCTGTCCTGTCCTGTTTAAGAGAAGCGATCACTCCACTATTGAACAATGTAAGATGGCACAGCTCGTTTACCAATATATATTATTATTCATTATTGTTATGATAATGCCTGTACTTATTAGAATTTAAAGTCTTAGTTGCGCTTTTGTTGTTAACTTAAAATATAAACAGCCTTTCTATTGTATTTCAGTAACACAGTTCACCTTGATCATCGCCTTTGGTTTTGCATGGCCGCCCACCATAATAGTGGTATTGTTCTTCAACATCTACGATATGAGGTTAATATTATTGCAATTTAATTACATATCACTAAAATTAATGGCTTTACTCGTATTAAAGTAATTGATAGTGAACCAATAATTGATAATTTCGAGTTTGACATCTTATAATAAAATATCTGTTCATTTTATTCACGCTATTTACACATAAACTATGTTGAAAATTATATTAGTAATTTGATAATGTCTACTCGAATAGATAGTGCCTATAGTTTATCCTTTTAAGGTTGATAATTTTGACACACTTCATAAGCATATCGAATAAATTTTGCTGAGATTAAATGTCGTACGTAATGGACTGGTGTTAGTATAGGTAGTGACGAACATGCGCGCTTATCGAACAATTATGAAGTATCAAATAACGATGTTGTTATAGCATTATTCCAACAAATGATTACCATTATTGATAGGTGTTTTATTCTGTACATTTTGGTTATAATTTTATTCAGAAACTCAATGAGTGCTATAAGCCCCTTTTTGTCACCACTTTATAATAAGCATCCCAGACTCGTGACAGGAAAAAGGAAAGCAACCCAAACTTGGCGTCATATTGGTGACATTTTCCTGAAAATTTTAAAAAGAGTTTAGCCTCGAAATCTTGACCACTTCAAAGATTATACATATCTGCCAGGATAGGATAGCATAGTACCCGGGGTACATCACGTTTAGAAACATGCGAAATTTATCAGGAAAATATAGGTCCAGGATAGGTCAAGACCTTTGTATCTTAGGCTATGTTAATTATTGTTTCAGGCGTGATGCGCAGTTATTTACGATCCATTACCGAAGGCCTCTGCTGCTGAAAAACGAAGCTTTTGATATATGGACTAAAATTTTAAAACTAATGGTGTACTTAGCCATCATTGTGAACGTGGGTATTGTATTATTATACTTAATTGCGGCTTCATCCGTATGAAATTCCATAGGCTCAGTAAAATTCCAAACAACTTTCAATTGCAAATGTCAAAATAAAACTTAAACGCTCAAATGATAAACACGCTTGCCATTTGCTTACAAACTTGCTTGCCATGGCAACTTTCTCTTGTGTTGCTTTTGTCGCCGTTTCTTATTCGTTTTTTCGTGGTTTAGGAATTTTATTCCAATTTACTCAACCCGTAATTTAGAATCGTGAAAATAGGTATCCTAAAACATTAAGCTTTTCATTAAAAAAATAGTAATAGAAAAAAAACCGTGATTACTAACTTTCTGCGTGACACTGAAGTATATTATAGTATACGTTATAGAAGAGGATCCCAGAGGAAGCAGACCTCATTTATATTCACAAGATTAATCGATATACGACTAGATAGTACTCGTACCTACTTTTAAGCGAATGCATATTAGATATCCTATCCAGTTGGGCAGTATCGCGCAATCACGCGCTACGGTTGCAGTAAATATTATTACTATTTAGTCGTTTTTGAGTTATTTTTAATTAATATGACAAAAATGGGACTATTAGTCCGCGCGGGTCACAGCGCTATTCTGTTTGGGAGGCTGTTTGTCCCATCCAAACTGTCTCTGTGCTTGCATGAAAAACGTATATGAATATCAACCGTTTAACAGTAAATAAAGTCCATTATTTACACTGAAGCATTCTTAGCCGCGCAGAAAATTAAAGTATCTGGGAGGCTGTTTGTCCCATCCAAAGTGTCTGCATCCTTGTAGGGGATATTGTCATAGTCCCATACGTGAAAATCAGCTTTGTGAATGTAAGTAAACTTCAGTAATATTTACTGCAACATTAGCGCATGATTGCGTGAAACTGCCCAACTGGACAGGATAACTAATGCCTATTCGCTTATAGTACCACACGAGTACTTTCTAATCTTATATCAATTAAGCTTTTTAAATAAAACTGAGGTCTGCCTCCTCTGGGATCTGCCTCTGTTATATTGTAACGGTATACTCGTAGAGGATATACCTACCTAACGGTTTCATGTATCTTACAATTTAAAAACTTTTTCAGGTTGTATCGTTAGTATGTTCCTCAGATATTATCGAAGCACATCTAATTGAGGCCAAACAGAACGCCGGTCGTAACAATACGATTTTTTTTTATTTGGGCCTCTTTTTTCGCCACGAACATACGACTATTGTTGGTCAATCAAATTATGTAAATTTTTATTTTTTTATAACATATCTATTAAGTTTGTAATAATTAATCTAAAAATAACAATTAAACTTACTTCAAGTAAGAAAATAACGGACTATGTATTCTGAGATAGATAAAATTCACAGCTTTTCCGTATTAATGTTGGTAGACACGGTCACCTATAGTAAGTGACGCTTATTATTTCATGTATTTAAGCACACGTCACATAAATAGAAGATAAACTGTACAGCGACAAAGCTTCAAAGAAAGCTCAAAATGTTGTTAGAGTTGTCACAATACGAGAAGCTTAAGACAGATTAAGCAATATATGTGTTATTTTTTTAGTTTTTCACTAGGTTTACGAGACCCGTCAATCTGGCGGATTTTTAACTTTAAACTGAACCCCGCAAAAAAACAATAGCATTAATTTTAACTATTTCGCATCGTAAATTTATAACTTCACTAGCGGTCGTCAGCGAGTTCGTCCGCGTGAAACCTTTACAAAATAAATTTGTAAAGTAATAGTAACCGGGAGCACGAGAGATGTGAAATCGTTATCGCTTGCCCTTTTTACTAGTTCTTTCTTTCGCCGTGTCCACATTTGCTAGAGAGGAGCAAAATACGTGATTCATCGGTATTATTAAAATCACGGCTTGCATCCCCCCTCCCTAGATCGGGGCCGGAAAATTATAAAAAAATAAATATGTTCACGTATCGCATAAAGAATTTCAATATTTCAACACTTTTGAAAAAAGTGGACCACAGTATATATTTAACTCGAACACTGGATAAAAGTCAGTACAAGAGATTAGATAAAAATGCAAACGGTGTTTGTACTTTTCCTTATGAAATTTAAAATATTTCAAAATGACCCGTCTCGTAAACCTAGTGTTAATTTTCCTAGAAAATGCTATTTACTGTGGTGCTAACAGTTACTGTGACGTACTTACCTATTTAGCATCTTAGTAGTTTTAGATATAAATATTTTTGTTAGTGTAATATTCAAACTATTAAACTTTTTTTAATTTTCAACCTTTCAGATATGTTGTAACACTCGTGGTAATTTTCTTTATATAATATTAGTGTAGTGGACTCCATAATTATAAAAACTTCTTGGTTCTGACAAACTTATTGCCTTTATTGCTCCCTTAGGACTGTTCAATTTCACTAACGTACAACTACCATTTATACTAATAGTAAAAAAAGCATAATATATTAAACTAAGATTACTCTAAGCAGGAACTAAAGTAATATTAGCGTAAACTTTTCCTGTTGATAAGTTTAAATAAATTATCTATATTTTTCAGGATACGCACATGTAGTAGATGATGATTTTAAAAACTACGACGGTTATGAAAATATGTTGACTATCGACGAATTAAGAACTTATCAATATGCGTATATATTCATTTTTGAGGTTAGTTACTTAGTCATTAGTATAACAAACAAAGACATTTTATATAGAGACTGAACATCGCGAACAAAATTTTATAGCTGGTCGCATCTATCTTCGCACGTATCTTGAGACCGAGAATGATAGCTGCCCCTGTGGTCATAACCAGCAAAAGCAATCTCTCACAGGCCGCGCCGGCTCAGAAATCCATCTCGGTCGGTTTATATAGAGGATTATGGGACAAAAGATTAAAGCTCCTACAACTCTTTATATTATAATTCAACTCCTTTGCCCAACCAACAAGACATGTGGTGGAATGAAAGCTTATAAATATATTGTGTGTGGAGTTATACTCGTATGTATGTGGTAATGTTAAAATTAATAGTAAAGTGTAGGGTTTCAGTTGGCTTTTACTTCTTTACATCTATTGTACATATTTGTACTACAGTTTTAGAGTATTTTTCAGTGGAGGGGTCGGGGTAGGGTCAAATTGCCAATTTATCGATAATAGATGAAATATTGTAAATAATAATTTTTAATTTAAAATGTCCTTTTTTTCAGCTTGTTATGTTTGGAATATACTTGCTATTGCAGTTTATTTTCTCTATTGATGCCGAGGCACAGGACATTCCAAAAAAACGATCTCAAAAACAGAATGAATTAAAAGCTTTACAAGATATTACCGACAGATTAAAATAAAAAAAAATGAATAAAATAACACATTCATAACTTTTAGGTTGTGTTTTATTTATTTTTTGCAAATCTATTGTTTAAGCGGCTTGCGGAATAAGTCCACATGAGCTGCACTTATAGTTTACTAGCTGACCCGGCGATCTCTGTTCCGCCTTGCCAACAGACCAAGATCCCACGACGTTTTTATCTTCGTATATCAATTAAGCTTGTGGACATAAGTGAGGTATTTCATATGTACATATTTACCCGACGCTCTTCGGGTGAAGGAAAACATCGTAATGCAACCTGCACATATCGGCGAAGAAATTCAAAGATATGAAGTCACGCAAAATACGCGCTAGTCGTAGAGCTGCGGAAAATGGAGACCATCCTGGGCCGAACTACATCTACATAAGTGAGGTCTGCCGCTTTTCAGATCCCGGTCCACTATCACAGGACAAGACAAGAAGAAGAAGAGCAAGTGCAAAACGCGACGTTACACCGTATCTGTAGTTTTAATTTATCAATGATATAAAGTCTGGTAAGACTGACGAATGACTGAAGATGGGCTGACGTCACGAGTTTTTATCCGAAATGGATAAAAACCCGAGACGTCAGAATGATTAGGAAAACAAAGTATCGAAACGTTTTACTCCAATTTCCTTAGTATTGCTAAGGTCAGTCCTTTTTTCCCTTTTTGCGATCAAATACTGGTAGACCTATACATACGCGGAAGTACCTAATAATTTTGCATTCAAAAGTTGTTTTCATCAATAAATTAATTAACAAGGCATGTTAGACATAATTTTATTTTTGTTATTCTTTTATTCCAATCTCGTTTATTCATAAAAAAACATGTGTTTATGTTAAATTACATTTATGAAATGACATTTATTTTTATCCACGTTTTAGGTAAAAATCACACCGAAAAGATAGAAATTATGAGTATTTATACATTTTGAGTTTTTATCCGGATGAAATCCCAACCCTAGACAAGACACAAACTGATTGGCCATTTAGAAATTTTAAATATATTTTATAACGTTATAGTTAGTTAGCCTGTAAAGTTTTAGGGATAACAGTTGTTAAAAATTTCCTAACTTCTTTCGAAATTCCTCAACGTCAAATTATATTATAAAATATAAGCTAACTATTCTCTACTTATCACGTAACTGCCCGTTGTAATGTTTACTATTTAAATGCACAAATTGATAAAGCTTTAGGATTATACAAGGAAATACAAGGTGAAAATAATTTTTTAATATAATTTTGTTCGGCTCGAGTAATTATATGTAAGAATAATCGTAGCTGAGGTCCTAATAGAATTAAATAAAATAACATCGCAGGCGATTTTTTCTGGAATTTTGAATTTATAAAAATGGCAACATTATCACGGGCGGCTGCCTATCCCTGATTGGTCAAAATGTGACGCTGTCAAAATGACATTGTTAGTTCACATATTTTCGGAGTGCCATAATATCATTGTAGGTTTGGTATTATTTATACTGAACATTGATATTATTTGTACTAAAAAGTTTTAGGATTTTTTTTTACATTTTAATATTTCTTAATCGGTGGTAAATCTAAATAGAAGGAATCGGTGACAATGGTATGTGTGGCCCACCTAAGTAGTGTTTTAGGTGTTGACTGTCCCTAGCTTAAAATAAATGTTCGGTGGAGCAATAAATCTTAATGCCGTTTTGAAGCTGATTTAATGGTCAACCCTTTGGTATGATTGTTTTTTAAATTTTGACTTTAGAATTATGAAATAAAATTGGGGCTGTTAGCTAGCTCTTGTGATGCCATATACGTTCTTTAATCTACTTAACCAAGGAAAAAAAGTTTCCCTTCCTCCAAATCCAAGTCCTCCCTTTTATCGTTGAAAACATTAATCAGAATCAAATTTTCATGTTTTTTTCATAATTCTAAAATCAAAATTAGGAAACAAACATACCAGAGGATTGCCTATTAAATCATCTTCAAAACATCATTAATGGATCGGGATCCGAGAAGCAGCAGACGTCAGTTATATCGAAAAGCTTAATTTATATATGATTAGATCGTACTTGTATGTACTATAAGTGAATGGCCATTAGTTATCCTGTCCAGTTGGGTAGTGTCCGCGCAATCACGCGTTAAATTCGGAGTAAATATTACTTAAGTTTACTTACATTCACAAAGCTGATTCATTTCACATATAATGCTCAAGGGACTACGACAATGTCCCCTGCAAGGAGGCAGACACTTTGGATGGGGCAAACTGTCTCCCAGACATTTTAATTTTCTGCGCGGCTAAGAATGCTTGAGTGTTAATAGTGGACTTTGTTTACTTTTAAACGCTTGATTTTCATATATAACGCTCAGAAGGCTATGGTAATACCCAAATGTAAGAAGAAATAATTTAGTTTTTCACCATAATCTATGCTAATATTATAAAGAGGAGAGATTTGTATTTTTGTATGTAAGTATTAAAATAACTCAAATACTACAGGGCTAATTTCATTAGAAAGATACATTATCCTCGAGTAACATAGGCCATATTTTTAATTCAGTACAGATGATGTCGCGAGCAACAGCTAGTTACTAGAAAAAACACAGGTTTTATTGTATTTTAGGCGTTAAAAGTTTACATATTAACTTATTAATTTAAATATCTTTAATCGTAAACGTGTTGTCTTGTAATGTTTGCATAGGAAGCAGTACACGGTTGGACATCAGATTCTAGCGAGAGTAGTGATTCTCCAAAAAGTGAAACAGGACGAACATTTAGAGACGGTGTTCGTAAAATAGATCTGATCCTAGTGGTGAGAGATGAGGAAAACGTCATAGGTGATACCATGAAAAATATTTTTCTCACGAATATTGTCACAATAGGATTAGAAATTGAATTTGAAGTCGGCATGGTAAGTAACTTTTACTTATATGTATATCATCATACAATAATTTATAATAATTTTTATCTTCCACATATATGGCTCGCGTGCGCGAGATAATCAGATGTATCAGATCATGTGACAAGGCAAAGTCACGAACAGATCTCCCCGCGTGATCAGTGGTACGAGAGCCAAGCCATTCGGCGTGGTGGGCGTTGAAATCACCAACAACCACGACCTCGGGACCTGACCAACCAGATGAAGTCTGCTCTCAAACGAATCTGTAGCCGTCTGGTCTTTTTTTTTGCTTAATGAGTCGGTCTGTCGGCATTACCGGTATGGTACTTATAGAGTCACGCGTATATTCGCGGACGGTTATCGCTATCTATGCGCAGCCACAACCTTCAAGAAGGCTGCGGCGACGGGAACAAACATTTATAATAAAACCAACAATACAAAAAAATAGTAATATACAACAGAAAAACACACAGTTAGTTAACCAATTACCATTATGCTGCACCGCGCAGTCGCCCGGCATTGTTTCTCGAGCCCTCCGCTGGGACAAATTTATTGGAAAACTTTCCTATCCTACGAGCCTACAAATATTCGCAATATGGGTTCGGAAGTTTAATTCCTCAACCATTTCTACTCCTAAATCCCTAACGTGGGAGACGCGCGGAATGACGGTCGCATCCAGCACGTAGG
>QDHC01003379.1:6496-30278 GCA_013186455.1 Papilio dardanus tibullus | reverse complement strand
AATATACTTGTAAATCACTTTCGGGAACGGTCGTCAATATCAAATCCAAAGTTCTATTGTTAATATTAATAAATTTATTTACCTGTCGGAATCCATAGAAGACTGCAACATACTCACAATGTTGTTGTACTTCTTGTGTGGAGGACGGCAAGTTAAAATCACCAATCACTAACACTTTATCATAATCACTGCAATTTGTTTCTAGTATATTAAATAAATGAATATATTCTTGAACGCTAGATTTCGGAGGAATATACAAAACGCAACAAAAAAAAAATTTTTTTTTACGATATGAGGCGGTAGCACACACTATTTCAAATAAGGCCGAGTCCACACTAGCGACGTTTACGCGTTTAAGTTCCAACCGCGACCATGCAGCAATTAGGGCTCCTCCTTGTTTCCTACCATCGGTTCTATCACAGCGCAACACGGTATATTCCGCGGGAAAAATTTCACCATCTGCAATAGATTCATTAAGACCAGTCTCTGTTATAGCAAACAGGTCGAACGATGAGTTTAAAATATTCGTGTAAAATGTCGCTGTTTTTGTTCTGAGTCCTCTCACATTCTGATAGTATAGTGATATTCCTGAATTATTGTTTTTAATTACTTTCTTTCCCCTTAGATCTTTGTTGGTTCCGAAACCACACCCACTCATTAAACCTGGCATTCAGTGGCCAGCAATCACTAGAATTGATTTTTCAAACGTTGATTCCGGTACTCCCACCATAAACAAAGCGTAATCTCGTTTGGTTTTCGGAGTTATTTTCTCAACTTTAACGTCTTTTGAGCCACATACGGCTTCAACATGTTTGGTCATTGCCTCACTCGAAGTTTCGGGATGGAGAGACCAAACATGTAAATATTTATTTATCTCGATGGCTAGAATTGAAGATATAATGGAATTTCCCCCCTTCTGAACGATTTTAGTATATATATTCTTTGAAGATGTCTTCTTAGTGACGGTTTGCCTTTCAGAGTCCCTAGGAGACTGTTCATTATTTAATTCATTTAATTCCGGCGTTGCTTTATCCTTGGTCGCATCCGCAGTATTTAATCGTTTTGGCTCCTGCGCCCCCTTTGTGGTCGGGCCCTTAGGTGCGATGTCGTTGCGCTGCGCGGCGGCGCGACGAGCACGAGTGATCGGCCCCGGCTCCCCTGCGCCCGCCGTTGTCTCTGTCACGCACGGCGACGTTGAAGCGTTGGACGGTGCAGCTGTCCCTTCCTTCGTGCCGTCCGCAACAAGCTTGTCTACTTTCGTTAGTAAATTTTCAATTACCCGCTTCTGTTCACTAATTATTACAATTTTTTTTTCAATTTTTCAATCTGCTTGTTGGTCGATTTTGGTCACCAGCGTTGCCACAGTCCTAGACAATTCGCGTAAAAGCAAGGCCGGCTTGGCCGTGTGTAGGTGGAAAAGGACGGCCTCCAAGTTAGAGTGAAGTCCAGGAATGTTGCAAAGGTCCATGACGCACGTGGTAAGGGATGCAACGAGGTCTCTCTTGCGCTTACCCCGAGCTTCAGCATCGAGCGGAATGTTGCCCACCCCCCAATACCGAGAGTGGATCGAGCACTTACCCTCAGACTCCAAGCGGGAGGTCGGGCGTAAACGTGCGCGCAGATATAAACCACTTCACGCTTGTCTCCTGTGGTAATTGCAATTAAGGAACTCCTACGATACGATGACGCACCGCTTCGTCTGTGGTTTTGTCTACACTTGTATGGGGTCGTACTGCTTTTGTTGGACGTGCGAAAAACTCTGCGCTTACGCTACGCTGTAATGAGCGGTTTAATGTTACGGGTTTAATGTACAAGAACACAATGCTCGTACATAATACCTATGATTGTTTTTAATACTTGTATCTTTTGTTTTTATATTTTAGTTGCCAATTCACAGGAAGTTAATATTCTTTAAAGTGCATTGCCCGAATGATGTTCTAAACAATTTAGGAAAAGCTTTCGGCGTGAAATGTGTTCAGATTGCTCGAGCAGAACGCATAATGTCAAGCCAAGAACGCGAGTGGATAAATTTGATAAGGTATTTATAATTTCATATACAGGATGTCCCGGAAGTTGACGCCGAAACAGACTCAGGTGATAGAGCAAGTCATAAGACACATCAGAAAAATATAAAAAAAAACAATGTGTAATAGATTTTGTACTATAGCAGTTTCAAAATTTTCGAAAAAAAGCAAATACGAGTAGCAAGTCATGTTATGGTTATTTTAGCTCCCAGTACCTATAACTCTTTTTTTTATTTTACTTTTCTTACCTAGTCTTCATTAGTGTTTGTATAAACTGTTGTTTAACATTATAAGCTAACTGCTACAGCTTAGAATATAATGCCACATTTATCCGGATTATAACAGAACAATTAATTCTCCGCCCACTTTAAATGACTGTGCTGAAAAAAAATGTACTAACGCTAGAATGACACGCCAGGTAAAAAGTTAGCGCATTTGATTTGATTCTAAAATAGTAAAGCACTTGTTACATTATGTCTTACATTACAGGGAAAAACATAGTTTTCTTGAAAAGTTGCATTTTTTAAAATCTACTAAAAATGATTTTAGTGTAACGAATTGTATTGTATTGTCACTTCTACTTTAAATGGGAGGAAGAGGCATTCCATGAAGTTCAAGTGAGACAGATACTGACGCTTTCGAGTGTTCTTTGTTTTCTTGTGATAACAAATACCGGTTTAAGATCTGCACTGAGTGTCTAATAGTGCAGATCTTTTCTTTCTATCTCTGGAGCCGTTGGCTTATCGGCAGATCTTATACAGTTGATAATCAGCTGATTCAATGTATGTTGAAAGTGTACTTGCGAACCGGTAATTTTTGAGAAAATATTATGCTTATATTAGAGCTGTAGGACAGCGAACATCCTTTATAATTTTCAGCATCCAAATAAGATTTGTTTTTAAACATAAGGAAAAATTATCGCAAAAAAAAGACTCTACGCACTTCATGGAATGCCTGTTCCTCCCATTCAAACTAGAAGTGGCAAACAATACCATTTTCTAACCCTTATTAAATGCGACAACTTTTTGCGAGACGTGCTATACTAGCGGTAGTACATTTTTTTCCAGTACAGTCAGATCAAGTTCGGCGAAGAATTACAATAATTGTTCCGTTATGGTTCGGGTAAATGTGGTATTATCTTCTAAGCTGTAAAAAAGTAAAGAGTTGTTTTTACTGGAGCTAAAAAAAACCATCGAGGGTGTACTTTTTTCTTAAATTTAGAAACTGCTATAGTTCAAAAACTATTAGACATAGATTTTTTTATATTTTTCTGGTGTCTCTTATGACTTGCTTTATCGTCTGAGTCAGTTCCGGCGTCGACTTCTAGGAAACTTAAACAGTTTTTATCACGCTTAAGCAAGTGTAATCAGCACACAATCTGAAGAAGGAAAGATAATAATTTATTAATGAGCCTACCTGCAACAAACAGTAAGGAATGCTAACTTAATGATAATTTATATATTTTATTAATTACAGAAAGGATTACATACAACCATTGCAATACTCAAACTTTGAGAGAAGCCTCATAGTTTATATGGCATTGTTAAATGTTCCATTTGGAGACAGACAGAACTATATAGGACTGGAAAGGTAAGTCTCTTTATCAGATACTAGCTATTCCTGTGCGGCTTCGTCTGCGATTTTTTACCTATAAGACTTATTACCTGCTTAATTACTTAATCGTTAACTTATACTATTGTTGTTATTTTAAAGTCTGTGTCGGTTAAGAATATAACTTTAACGTTAAGAAAATAACGGTGTTATAAAATAAGTAGAAAAAAACATAAACAGATTAGACGGTGGTCACTGACTTCACCTTTATCTTCCAACTAGCAGTCCCTGGTAGTAAAAAACCCTAAAATTAAAATGGGATATTGCCCCATCCCATGCTTACCACCAATTTCGGGCAACAGATGTTGTCGTTGCTGGTATCCACTTAAAAGTGTTGTGCCCACAATGTTTTAGGTTAGTGATTTTTAGTTTTTTTTTTAGGGTTAGCACGTTACCAGACTTTCGGCACCCGTAGAACTTTTATTAGATGTTTTACGAGTGCTTGATGATTACTTTTTCCATAGCAATAAAAAGTATCAAATATTAGTAGTTTTTAATAAATATGAGTTTATTTAACCAATCTTTGGATTGTTTTTGCAGCCAAACCCGGTCTATGTTGGGATCAAAAAAAGTTTAGGGAATATTTAGATGTACCTACATTTAGACAATTTCCAACACATATCACTGCTGCTTTTATGCCCATCATCCCAAAGGCCACCAAAGTTTGTATGGAGCAATGTGATTCCTTCTTCAGAATTGCATGAAATTTGGAATAAACGCTTTACAGCATGTATAATTAACTATCCCATTTAAGAATTTTATAATTTTCAAAACAACTTTGTTTTGAACTTCCAAATTCCACGCGGACGAAGTCGCTGGCGACTGCTGGTCCTGTATATTTTGGTCCAATTTTTAACTACAATTGATAGCTAATAAATACTACTGAGCTAGCTAATACAAATAAAAATGAAAGAATATGTTTTTAGTTGAACACACATTGGCTAATCACATGGGGTGGGGTATCAAAGTACAATATTTAAAAAAAAAAAACTTAACCCTGAAACAAAAAGAGTTGGAATTTTTTTATTATTATTCCCTATGTAGGTCTGGGGGTGCATTGGTACTGGCTTACTGTTGGACTGGCTTTATGTATGATTATAGAATATACAACATTTTATATATATACCTAGTTAGATGTATATTTTTATATTATACGGCAAACGAGCTAGCGGGAGAATATTTCGTCTTTCCATGTGTTCCCTCATCCACTAAATATACTTCAAACTCCCATCCTCTCCTCAAAAGAAAATGGTGGATATTAATGCAGATAACACATTTAATAATACAATTTTTTTTTTAGGTTAAAGAAACGCAATATTCTGGTAGATGCCTATGCGTTACATGACGGACCGTACTTCATTACAAAAGATGCTACAAGTATTAACGCTCGTCAGGTAATGACTCAGCAATACAGGGATTTTATTTATCTGAAATAGATGATGACCTATCTTTAAAATTATATATAGTGGAACGTTTTTCTATTCTATCTATTGAAAATCGCGATACATTTTTTGTGGTAAAACGATAGCTAGAAAGCCTTGGACTCCCCTATTAAGAATCACCCTGTACAAGTATATTTTTCATTATACTTTTTGTTATATGAGCCAAAGTTGCACAATGCATTTTAAATTTTGATGAGGAATTATATTATTTCAGATCTTATTTTATAATTGGGCCGGTATCAGGAATACGTTTACCAGACAGCCATTAAACTTAGTACATGAATACTTTGGACCACGGGTAAGCTCTAACTGATTTAATACTACGTATTGGAAACATATTTCTAAATAAAGATAGCCATTAGCTTTACCTACACATGTCTTGTCCCACCCTTGCATAGTTACCTAGTGAAACCAATATTTTATGAACTTTACATCTTGTAACTGGGGTGCCTGACCATAGGGTTTTAGAATAGCCTAGTATGGCTTTGTTTAATTGATCATTGAACAGATATTTTATTTTGTATCAAAAACACTCAGGGATCCTGAAAATCTTGTCACCAATATATAATAGGTTCTTACCTAGCTAAGTAACGTAAATATGAAATTAAATAACACGAGTGGCCTATTTCTTATGATAAGCTCGAAGATGATCCATGAGGAAGCTGCCTTGACAGCTGATGCAGACGGGGCCACGGATGTAAGCGAAAGCCCACCCGTGGCCCCGCCGCTGCAATGCGTTTGAGGGCAGTCAGGTATTCGAGTCCCACACTTCCTACGCCATTGCATTGCCCGGCGTAGGAGAGCGTAAATGCATTTTGTGACAGTAAAAAAAAATATTCGGAGATTATAAGTATAATAAATATGTGAATTATTAAAGTAAAACCAATGAATCTGTTATTTTTAAAAATGTCTTGTTGGTGTTGAGTAGTTAGACCAGTTTGCCCATTCTTCTTTGTATGAGTTTTTTTTAATTTATTTATTTCTTTAATATTTACAATTTTTTCCATTTTTTTTGTCTGCCAAACCTCCCAAGAGATTTGTAGGCGGCGCACCTTTTTATTACATTATATAACTTAAATTAACTTAATCATAACTTAACTTAATTCCAGTAACATATTCTTTATTTTTTTTATTTCAATGAAAACTTACTATCTATAACTTTGTTGTTTTCAGTTCGTAACATTTTGTTAATATATTTAGGAGCCAGAATCTTTTTGTACGTTCTTCGTAATAATTATTCATTATAAATATTATGCCGACGCCATGACAATTGTGTCACATATTCACGGATAGCGTGTTTATTCAATATGAAATAATTTCTCGATCTTATTTTTCTTCTCTAAACCGATATCTAATATTACAAGATAAGCAATGTATTTAATGTCTTTCCAGGTTGCCATGTACTTCGCTTATTATGGACTATACAATCTATGCCTAGCAATAGCGTCCATAGCGAGTCTTATAACACTCTTCTTAGCTTTATTTCTAAATAAAAACTACATGGATTTGAGGTACTTAAGTTCTTGTTCTATATTTATTTATAGACTCAATACCTTTCCTTTTTAAGACGGTAAATTCATTTCTGCATCATAAAAATAATATTAAAATGTACATTTTCAATTTGCATTTTTGCATTTTTTTCATTTGCAATTTGAAAATCATAATAGACGCCAGAAAAATATTTAAAAAAATCTATGTCTTATATATATTGTAGTATTATAGTTTTTGAACTATAACAGGGTTTAAATTTTCGAAAAAAGTACTACCTGTGATGGTTTTTATTAAAATTTTGATTGGCTTATCGTTGAATTTTGTGACACGCTGTATATAACAATGAATTGCTGTTCGTTAGTCTCGCTAAAACTCGAGAACGCCTGAACGGAATTATCTTATCTTGGTCTTGAAATATTCGAGTCTGCCGGGTCAGCTAGTTTAAAACATTTTAAATATTATTGCTAGTGATCGATACTTTTATATTGAACTAGCGGTCGCCAGCGACTTCGTCCGCTTAGAGTTTAGAGGTTCAAACAAAGTTTTTCATCTTGTTTTAACCTTTATAAAATCAATTTTGAAGTAGTAATAGAAACACCTACGGAAAATTTGAAGTCTCTAGAACTCGTATCTACGCTGTGAAAAATATCTCTAGATTCGAACTATTACCCCCTTTTTGCCCCCAAAGTAGAAATTTGAAGATTATTGAATGGCAAATTTGTTTCTTTGTGCTGAAGAGCTCTCATTCTAATTTTCGTGCAATTCTGACAAAGGAATCAAGTTGCTCCATACAAATTTTGGACCCTCATTTTGGACCCTTATGGGTTGAATTTCGAAAAATCCTTTCTCAGGGTACTTTTACATCATAATAGAAACGCCTATGCAACATTTCAAGTCTCTAGAACCCGTACCTACGCTGTGAAAAATATTTTTGGATTCGAACTATAACCCCCCTTTTTGCCCTCGAGGTAAAAAAAATAAATTTCTTGAACGGCAAACTTATTTATTCATGCTAAAGAGCACTCAATCCAATTTTCATGCAATTTTGACAAAGGAATCACGTTGCTCCATACAAACTTTGGACCCCCATTTCGGACCCTTACAGGTTGAATTTCGTAAAATTCTTTTTCAGGGCACTTTTACGTAGTAAGAAAAACCCTAATGCAAAATTTAAAGTCTCTAGGACCTGTAGCCACGCTGTGATAAATATTTTTAGATTCGAACTATAAGCCCCCTTTTTTGCCCTCCAAGGTAAATATTTGTAAAATTCTTGAATGGCAAATAATTTTCTTCGTGCTGAAGAGCTCTTATTCTAAGTTTCATGCAATTCTGACCTACACCGTGAAAGATATTTGTAAATTTGAAATATTGCCCCCTTTTTTGCCCCCCAAAGTAAAAAAATTTAAAATTGTTAAATGGCAAAGTTATTTATTTATGCTAAAGAGCACTCATTCCAATTTTCATGGAATTCTGACAAAGGAATCACGTTGCTCCATACAAACTTTGGACCCCCGTTTCGGACCCTTAGGGGCTTAATTTCAGAAAATCTTTTCACAGTGCACTCCTACGTAGTAACAAAAACCCCTACGAAAAATTTCAGGTCTCTAGGACTCGTACCTACGCTGCGAGATTTTTTTTTAGATTCGTACTTTTACCCCCCCTTTTTTGCCCCCTAAAGTAAAAATTTGTAAAATTCTTGAATAAGAAACTTATTTATTCATGGTAAAGAGCACTCATTCTAATTTTCATACAATTCTGACAAAGGAATAATTTTTCTCCATACAAACTTTGGACCCCCATTTCGGACCCTTAGGGGTTGAATTTCGTAAAATCCTTTCTTAGTGCTCGGTTACGTAGTAACAGAAACCTCTATGCAAAATTTCAAGTCTCTAGACCCAGCAGTTTAGGCTGTGCGTTGATAGTTGAGTCAGTTTACTCTTTTATATATATAGATAATATTGTAGTGAATCCATTTGCTTTTTCAGAGAACCGGTATGTAATGATGACTATACTCCGATCTGTTTTGTTTGCTTCGAGTATACCACAGTAGGAATATGTTTTGGTGCCATAACTGACCAATTTTGCTCTTGGTATAAAATAGATGTCTTATTTGATAACAAGTATACAATTTTTTTCGCGGCGTTCATCATTCTCTGGGGTATGTGTATTAGTAATTTATTAATTTAACTTATTAAAAACATATTATCTATACTAATATTATAAAAAGAGAAACTTTGTATTTTTAAATGTATTGAAAGGACTCAAAAACTACTGGACCTATTTCGATAATTCTTTTTTCATTGAGAAAGAATTATAGGCTATATTTTTTTTATTCCCACCGGAAAAAGCCACGTGCAACAGCTAGTTATCTATAAGATAAATTATCACAATTCGGTGACACCTATCTGAGACGGATCGAACCAGCCTAAAGTCTTGTTTGCATTGGCTTAGTAAAATGGCAAGTAGCATGTAATTTAGCAAAACACTAATGCCCGTACTGATAAACGAGTAATTACTTCTAGCTTAGATCACTCTATAAGTAAGTATTCAGTATAGAATAAATTGTATTTTATAGACGAGAAATTCACATTCCGCTTATACAAAAAAATTGTTCTTGAGCAACTAAAGCAATTTTGTTTTATTTTATAGACCACAATTCTTCTTCGAAATTCAAATAAAGAAGATTTCTTCCAAGAATCGTTATAATTCGCAGGGAAGCACTAGGCACCGGCCTACACTACTTAAGCATCGGCCAATGGCTCGAATAGTTTTGAAAGTTGACTTGACATTGTCTCTTGGTAACGTGTTGTTTATTTGGTGTAAAAACGGGAAATGTAAAATTTTCTCCGTTTCCCGTTAAAGAATATGGCTGATTTTTCGTATTTTTAAATTAAAAAATATGCCGGTTTTTTTATACGAAGTCGCATCATATTACATTTGGGGCCCACAACTTTCTGTCTCTTATTCGAATCTATGTTTTTTTTTTACATTTTATGGCATTCAAATCTTTGGAAAACCTAACCAAAGAGAATGTAACGTAACCAGTGATCATTCAGATGAACTTGAGGGCGCTGGTGCGTATCATATAAATTAATTATTTTCCAGGCAGAAAAACGGTTTCTTTCAATCACAAATTATTGCGTTTTATAACCGACGACACTCGCAGAAAATATCAAGATTGACATTCAAAATAAGCTTTCCCAAAAAAAAATCAGATCCAAATGCTGTCAACTATATTATTATCTAGCCATTTATGAAACAAAACGCCAATATTTACTATTGTCAGTTGGTTGTCAGAGATAGTCAAACATTAAGCCGGCTACAGACCTTCAGTTGTAACTTCACAGTTTTATCTGTACAGTTCAAAAGCGGTGTTAAAACTGAGAACTGTACAGTTTTAGCTGTACAATTAAAACTGATCGTCTGTACCCTGTTTGACTATTTGTTTTAAACAATCGTATCCTTGTGTTTCTGTTAAAACGTTAAAGGTTTTCGACCCATGATGGGCTCCATTTTCCGCAACTCCACGACTAGCGCGTATTTTGCATGAATACACATATCTTTGAAATTCTTCGCCGATATGTGCTTGTGTTTCTGTTATTCTAGTACCGAATAATTATTTCTCGCTCTGTAGAATTAAATAACACATTTTATAATTTCCAAACTAAAAAAAGGGGTTGCAACCTCTTTTTAGTTTGAAAATTATTGAAAAATAAAATAGTTTTTTTGAAGTAATAGTATTTCTCTAGTACGCCTGTCGAAATTACGATGAGCAACTCCTACGATACGATGAGGTACCGCTCCGTTGCGTGCTTGTCACAACATGTATGGGGTCGTATACTGGTTCGTTGGACGCGAGTAAAATGTTGGATGTGCAGAAAGGCTAATCCATCGTTGAGAATTCATAAGATTTTAAGTTCAAACTTGATAAAAATTCTTGTCTATAAAATAAAAATGAACTTTTGTTTTACATATAGTTTGGGCTATAAACTTTTAAGTTTGATGAACAAACTTTACCAAAAGCTTTGATTATAACGTATATTTCGTGTTTTGCGAGGACATGTTTTTGTCATAAATAGAAAACGTTTCGTCTTCTATTTATGACCGTGGCTTCCAAAAGCTGAATTAACTTTTTTTTAGTTATACATATAGCTCGGACTAAAATTACCGAAAATCTTTGAGTATTACGTGTACTTCGTGGTTTGCGACCTCATAGACCTTGTCGTCGTTTGTCTTCTTTACATATGTGACCATGGATTTCAAAAAGGTTAAAGAAGTTGTCGTTTCCAGGTATGGTCTTTACGTCATACTGGTTTGGAAGAGAAAAATATTTACATTGGATTTGGGAAGCATATAATAAAGACTTCAAACAAAAACAAATAAGGTGTGTGTACTTATTATACCCGTTAATTTCAGGAACAAATAAATAAAAAAAATGCAATGAGTAAGTAATACTTATAAACATGGTGTTACGTTAAAGTAATGTCAATAGACTAAAAATGTTTGTATATGTCAGATGAAACCCCGCAGTGTTCGTAAAGTAAAGCTAAAACAAAGTATAGCTTAGGATGGTACTCTTACAATGCTGGTTTATTTTCCCTGTTAAAAAGCTAAGCTTCGGAGGGTACTTTTATAATCCCCTAGGAGCGTAATGTCTGCCAGAGAGACCCGATCACTCCGGCAGGCGGAACTATACTGCCAGTGCGCCCTCTTTTATACACCCGCGAGACGTATTCATCAGAATTCAAATCATGTTTGAATTTAAGAAATGGTTTTCAAGTGATTTAATTTTATCAAACAGACAGGTTTAAAACTAATTTGCGTTAAAGTCCAACTAGTTTTAAACGATTAAATGAATTTATAAAGCGACTCAGCTGATATATACATTTTTCCTTTAAAACATACTTAATTAAAACTATGTATTTATATCTACCGCTGATTTACACAATAGTATTGTGAGAAATCATAACGTTTATTTTGTTCGCCCCGACAAAACAATAACCGTTACCATGGCAACTAAATAAGTCATAAAATCAAATACTATGAATGTATACAAAAGTTAAAATATAAAACTAAATATCAAAGAACAAATACTATATACTATATACTATACACAGTATGAAGTGTCGAGGCAGTACGTACTAAGCACACTGTGGCGACCCTTCATGTGGACAAGAGCAGAATGATAATGATGATTGTAGGTCATAGGAGATTGATCAACAAAAACCAGGGAAGATCCTTATTGATATTAAAATTAACATTTCAATGCAAGTAAATAAATAACTCTACTTAATTCAGACCTTAGGTTATAATTATTTGTGACAGTTTAGCTAAAACCTTTA
The DNA here is from genome assembly GCA_013186455.1 of Papilio dardanus tibullus. NCBI lineage: Eukaryota > Metazoa > Arthropoda > Insecta > Lepidoptera > Papilionidae > Papilio > Papilio dardanus. The sequence continues at coordinate 18,368 of QDHC01003379.1, read as the reverse complement.
TTTCAGAACTGAATTCGAGATTCCAGAGATGACTCGAAAATCAAATAAAACGGGCATTGTCCTTGGCAAACACGGCAATTCGATAACTTTAATATTATGTTATATTGTTATCGTAAGTAACCTAACGTAACTTAAGGTTAATCTTTCACATTCTTTTTATTTGTTAGTTGTAGGGAACTTTCCACAACGTTCCATAACTTTCTACATCCTTCCATAACACACACACACATAACTTACATACATAACACACATCTACACATACACATACTTGTGCGTGATGAGTGGCCCATATGCGCGCGACGGGCTGATTTGTTGTACCCTGATTGGCCGATATGAACTTGCAGCGCACAGCTGAAACGGGGTCATTGACCGCCCGCGCGCGCGCCCTTTTTAGAGTGCGAAATTTATAGTGCCCGCGCTAACCACGTTTGAATTTGCCAATTTGTTATACTGTGTTTCCTAAAGCTAATTCTCTTTCTTTGACGTTCTTATTGTGTTGTGCCCTCCATCTTTTTATTTAGTGGATTTTGTGTGTTTGTTAAATAAACTGTGTTGTGTTAAAACCGGTGCCTTATTTCACAACCCGATACCGCACTCACGGCACCGCAGCCTCACCACTGCATCATCTCCGGTGAGGATCAGCAGCACGCACCACCACATTGGTAAACCCCGACACTCCAGGAGCACGATGAGCAACACAAAGGAAGACGAATTTCAAGAGGCGCGAATGTTGCAAGATGCTCCTTATGGACATGTCTGTAAGGTCGGGATTCGCGTACCACCATTTTGGCCTGAGGAACCAGAGATATGGTTTGCTCAACTGGAAGGTCAGTTTAGCATTGCTGGCATTACGAATGATACAACAAAATTCAATTATGCCATTGGTCAGCAGGGAAACCTGTACTCCAAAGAGGTGAAGGATTTAATTGTCAGTCCACCCTCCACCAACAAATTTGAAAAATTGAAGATGGAACTCCTCAAAAGGCTTACAGCTTCTAAGGAAAAGGTGGCCACTTGCGCGTTTGCCACTGTGTATTATAAAAAAAAACTCTATAAAGGACGATGGGCAGAGTCTTAAGGAATTTGGTCCACTTCTCAACCGCAACGAGCCATAATATGTCGTCGGAAAGGTCTTTGCTAATACTTTTTTTTTAATGAATGTAAATTCTAGGCTATGGGGTTCTCGAGTTATTATATAATAGCAAAATGTACATTTTCAATTTGCTTCTACTAAGGGCAGTCTTACATTTATTGTACTGAAATTTGTCAGTATTTACAGGTAATAGGGTAGGGAGTCGGATAGGGATTTGAGGACGTAGCGAAACGATCGCCTAATGAGTGAGGGAGGCTCAATGTTAGTCCAGTTTACCTTCCAATCTTTATTTCATAAAGAAAGGAAGGAAAGGGTAGGATAATTTGGTAGGGTAGGGGACTCAGGAAGGTAATATATCCTGTTCCAGTGAGTTACCTGCTTCGTCAGGACGGTAGAAAAGCATCTGTAAAAGCAGATGTCCCTTCGCTCTTTCGGCGAATCCACGTACCAGTTTGCCATAGATTTTTTTGTTAAAAAAAACGTCTCCACCCCACTTCCAACTCTATTCTCTGCAAATATTGACAAACTTCAGTACAATAGGTGTTAATCTGCTCCAAGAAGAAGCTAATTGAAACTAGACACTTTGCTATTATTTTTGACAATAACTTAATAACCCCATAAGTTACACATTTACCGCCATACACGAAAATAAACTATAAGCAAAGACATTTCCAACGACATATTATGGCTCGTTGCAGTTGAGTAGGTAGACCAGATCGCGCATTGTCCTTTAACAAAATAAAGTATTTATATTGAAATTTCAACTGCGACATAAAACGCCATGTATTGTTCACGTGACACCGTGACGTCACAAGATTGGATCTACTTCTACAGTCATAGCCGGGCGTGCTCACAACTGCATGCACGGTCCATATAGTAAGTCACATCAGGGTCCAGAGCCTTAATGTGGCTCTCGAGAAGTCTAAGGCCATGTTTTTCCATGGGCGTCGGACTAAATACATACATATACGTACATAGTGTTAGGAGGTAACCATATATCATTAAGCGGGACTTTGATATATCTGCGTCTCGTCCACGATAATCGATGGGGCCACAACCAAATTTAACGTAGCGTCAGTTTTGTTAAAATAATACTGGTTTTATAATTAAGAAAGTGTTTATCTTTTCAACAGATTTTATTGAATGTATTTATTATTGCTTACTATTCACGACTGGCAAAGGAGGAACCTTATGAACCACCCGAACTTCTTGAGACAACGCTTCTTACCATGACTGCTTTCGCTATAGTTCTCTTCATCGTTGATTTCGTAAGCTTCATACAGCTTTATACAGGTGTCCTGGAAGTCGACGCCGGAACTGACTCAGGTGATATAACACAACATAAGAGACACTAGGAAAATATAAAAAAAATCTATGTCTTAATAGTTTTTTAAATTTTCGAAAAAAGTAGAGCCCGTTTTTTAGCTCCAGTAGCAACAACTCTTTACTTTTTTAATTTTTATTTTTCTTGTTTAATCTTTAAAAGTGTTTGTACAATATATTGTTTAAAATTATAAGCTGACTGCTATAACTTAGAAGATGCCACATTTATCCGAACCATAACGGAACAATTAGTTCTTCGCCCAAATTTAACTGACTGTACTGAAAAAAATGTACTAACGCTAGTATGGCACGTTCCGTGAAAAGTTGGCGCATTTAATAAAGATTCGAAAATAGTATAGCACTTGCTACATTATTTCTTACATTACAGAAAAAAAATAGTTATGTTCAGAAGTAGTAATTTTTAACAAATCTGTTTATTTACTAAAAATGATTTTAGTGTAACGAATTGTATTGTATTGCAACTTCTACTTTAAATGGGAGGAAGAGGCATTCCATGAAGTTCAAGTGAGACAGATACTGACGCTTACTACGTACGTATATGCTGTTGGTAAACACAGCTGCTTAAACGTATGTTCAAAGTTTAAGAAAAGGGGCAAACCAGCAGCGGAAACACCGAGGTGAATTTAGATGTACTAAAATTACATTGAACGTGTCCATTATTTTGCGTGATATGATTGATAGGACCCGAAACTATCTAACCTAACTTAATAATTTGTAAGAAGGGACCGTTCCTGTAAACGTATCTTGCTATTATTATTATGATTTATTATTATCTTTATTTACATATTTATTATATAATACATTTCAATTTAAAAAGATAAAACATATGTAAAACATAATATTATATTATAATTATTTATTTATTTTCAAGAAATAATTTACATTATGATATTTACATACTTTGATAACCAAGTCCCAAAACCGGTCCGTTCCTACTAAAAGATTTATATTTTGTTGCCCTAAAAATTGTGTAGTTGCCAACTGAACGTTAACAGGTACCTTTAACTGCGCACGGTGTACCTGAACAGCAGGCAATGTGGGCGTTTAGAACAAAACATTGAAGTCGTATCGAGTAGCAATTAACGCGCGATTTTACTTTTAATGTAACACAAATGCGTCGAATGTGAAACAGTATTACCTACTTCGCATATTGTTTTTGTGGACTGTATTAAAGAAAGATTTAATTTATGGGAAAATATAAAACGACCACCAAAAAAAAATACGTAACACCAAAAACAAAAAAAAAAACTGTACCAAACATATGATACCCTGAATTACAATTCATCTACAATATTTTTAACAATCTGATCGATCGTTATAACGACGTGTAGTGTTGTCACTTTTAATAATCAATCATTGTCATTGACTTATAGCACAGACTAAATAACCTTTTAGAGCATAGAATATATTAAAATAGTTACGTAAATGGCTAACATTTATAAAGAAAATTTATCGCAAAAAAAATTATGCGAAAGCGTCAGTATCTGTCTCCCTCTACCTTCGTGGAATGCCTCTTCCTCCCATTCGAACTAGAAGTGGCAACACAATACAATTCATTGCACTAAAATCATTTTTAGTAGATTTATTTATCTTTTCGTCTCGCCACACTTATGTTTTCGGCAGACCGCAGGCATTTTGGTGTGTTGGTGGTGCAGCTATAGTCCGGCCGCTGGGAGTTTGCGGATAGGACAGATGTCAATTCGACATGACTAGTGATTTGTTATAAATAACATTAATAACTAGTATTTAGTAACTGCTATTTGTTTTGTTATTTTCTATAGGAAAATACTATATTTTATCTGGAAAATGAATACATTTTATGAAATATGTAATTTTAAACGTAATCTATGCGCGCAAGACGACAAGAGACGAGAGAGACGACTGTTGGTGAATGTCACAAAATGAGTCGTCACAACGCTATTTTAGGTTGCCATTTTTCTTTTCATGTCACTTATTTTCGTATTAATAACTTTATTAAATATGCACTAAGTATATTATAAAATGATAACTTTTTATTTTACAATATACCGACCGGCAGGTTAATATAAAGATTATAAAAATATTCAACTACATTTGCCTCGTTATTTTCGTCTCATCACTACAAAAACAAACAGTTGACAAAACTTGTAACAGCGTAGTTTGACGTGGTTCGACTTTTAAACGTTATTGTTTTCATATTTGTTCGTTAATAATTTTAGCTCAAAATGAATACGTTTATTGTAAGTTGGCAAAATTATTATTTTTTAAATGTTATAACTCGTTATTAAGGTTACTAAAAGAGATTTAAAATTTTGCCGTAATTTTACCACCAGTTTGAAGTTATATCGCCCGTTCGAACACGACCTGTCATATCCGCAATCTCTCCGCGGCCGGAGTATAAGTCCATGACCCACGAGCCGCCACTGTTGGGTGTAGTACTATAAAGCAGTTTATAGTTTTATTTCAAAAATTTTGAAACTGCTTTATAGTTTAAAAACTATAAGACATAGATTTCTTTAAATGTTTCTGATATCTATTAGGACTTGCTCTATCACCTCATTCTATTCCGACGTAGACTTCCGGAACACCCAGTATTGTTGAAAAAATATAATCCAACTTAACACTTTACTTTTTAAGTTATGTTTTTGAGCATTATTGTTAATATTTCACTAAGACAATTCCAAAAGTAATTTCGAATCTCATTAGTTTATTAGACTTCATATTATTTAATGACTTTCTCAATTTATTTATTTAAAACGGCTAAAAACTCACGTGTAATTTTCGGTGAACGGTACCGACTAGTTTAGAACTCTTCGGGAGTCCATCATCACGGCGAGTGCTTATATTTCGGTGGTCGCGGTCGTCTTGCACGATTGCGTTTTTAGCCGTTTTAAATAAATAAAGTATAATAATGTCTCACGAAAGTTTTAACAACTTTCTCAATTATTTAAAAATGTTAGTTACGATATCACTTATTAGAATATAATTTTCGAAACTTAAGTAGTTACCTCGAGTTAACTCTCTTTTACTTTGATAGGTTTTAAATGATGTTTTCTATTTCGCAGATTCATAGAAAGGTTGCGAATTATGCAGTTCAAAGTCAAAATCATGAAACCTACATGTCCTTCAGCCGGTCGCTTGCAAAACACCTTTATGTAATGTGTTTCTGCTCGCCTATGATAGTACTTTGTTGCTATGGATATCAAGGGGTAAATGTATATTTCTGATTATACTTAGTTGGGCAATACCAGGGTGACCAGACGTCCCCGTTTTAATGGGACTGAGTATATTATAAGTCCTGTTGTCCCAGAAATAATATTTTTGACGCTAAATTGTCACATTATCTGAAACCGCGCGAAAATTTGAGCTGTCGAGCCGGCCGACCGGTATGGCCGACCCACAGGAGCCGAACCCGAGGGCACTTCTGAGCGTTTTTAATGTCATAATCGACGCCAAAATTGACACAGGTGATAGAGCAGGTCCTAAGAGACACCAAAAAAAAATATCTGTCTCTCTCGAACTTCATGAAATGCCTCTTCCTCTCATTTAAACTAGAAGTGGCAGTAGTAAGTACAATACAATTCGTTGCACTAAAATCATATTTTGAATAAACAGTTTTTTTTAAATTGCGTTTTTTTAAGAAAACTATTTTTTTTCTTGTAATGTAAGAAATAATGAAGCAAGTGATGTACCATTTTAGAATCCTTGTTAAATGCATCAACTTTTTACGCGACGTGCCATACTAGCTTTAGTACGTTTTTCTTTTTCAGGACAGCTAGTTAAAGTTTAGCGAAGAATTAATTGTTCCATTATGGTTCGGATAAATGTGACAATATCTTCTAAGCAGTTAGCTTATAATTTTGAACAATAGACTATTTAAGATTGGACAAGAAAAATAAAAATAAAAAAAAAGTAAAGAGATCTAGTTACTGAAGCTAAAAAACCAACACAAGTTGTACTTTTTTTTTCGAAAATTTAGAAACTGCTATAGTTCAAAAACTATTAGACATAGATTTTTCTGGTGTCTCTTATGGCTTGCTATATCACCTTAGTCTGTTTTGGCGTTGACTTACGGGACACGGGTATATAGATTAATTCAGATAATTGTTGACAATAAATTAAATTTTGCGCGTTTTCAATATAACTACTGGAAGCTTTATTTTCTTAATAAATTCTTTGTTTTCTGGCTTAGCTTACAGGACAGAGCTATGCTCTTTCCTTTTTGGTTTTCAAAGAGGGATTTTAGGGGATTACCATTACAACTTGCATACACCAGGTCTACGTAACAATTTGTACACGCGTCATGCATGCGCTACGTGAACTAGAACAAAGAACGCCCAATATGATTGCTACTGTTGAATTTCACAGCCAATATTTGACATTTTACTGTGGCGCAATACCAAAGTGGATAAGTATTTTATAATAGAGAGTACATGTGGGTTGACAGCGTGCCTCCCCAAGCTTTGCATTGCATTTACAGTTGTTCTACTTCTGAGATTTGTCATATTGAGACAGTTTTCATCATACGCAAGGTAAGCAAATAAATGTGAACGTTATTGTTACTTATTACCTATATCATATTTTAAGAAGTTCTCTAACTTATTCTACATTACTTTTCAGTTTAACTGATTACAATAAACGTGCATTAGTTCAAGGCGTTCCGTGCTGGGAGAGAGAATTTGTGTTACCTCTAATGAAAGAAGATATTCTGGATAGTAAAATGACAGTACTTGGTGAGTTAATGTGATGTACGTCAGTGGCAGAGGTTTACTGTAAACTTTGGTGCGTAAAAAATATTATACAAGTGTTTTTCATAGTGCATTGTGTGGCGGAGTGAGGTGTAGTATATTGACAGCAACTGTTGAGTACTGTTATTTAAGCACAGTTCGCTTTATTTATCAAAATTAACAGGACAATATATGCGTTAGTGTTTTTTTAATCAACGTTGGTACAATTTTGATCTCCAACAGGGTGAAATTCGACCTTAGTGACTGTGTACTACGGCCTGACTAAGCCCATCGTTGGTGATCTAGAAATAAGAGTTTTGACCTTAACCTCGGACAAAATAAAGCATTTATATAATTTTGTATAGTACTAGTGGCGCGATCTGTTAACTGCTATGACAAAGTGCCGGGGGTGTGCCAAATATGTGACGAACGCTGACTGGATACGCTATATACCCTTGCATCGTATGCTTTGCGAACTCATACGAGAGGTAAAGGGACTTCGAGGCGACATCAAAGAAGCAAGAAATGAGATTTAGCAGTTCAAGGTAGACGAGAACGAGAACGTAATCCATCCTGCCAGTCCCGTGGCCACTAAGCGGTTGCTGACGCTGGAGGAGGCCGCAGTGAGGGAAAGGGAGCGCTGTGGCAGCCGCAGCTGGTCACTATCAGCCGTGGCTCTTTAAATTAATAACTTCTCTAATTAATTGACATGTGAAATGTTAGCACATTAGTTTTAGCATATATTTAGTCATTTACTTTCATTTAATTTGTATGAAAGCTGCAATAAATGTGTTGTTGCCTTAAGTGGACGGTAACTGCATGGTGGGTAGCCTCTGGAAGCCATTTATTTTATAAAATGTTTAAATCTTAATTTTAACATTGGTTTTGTAAAAAGACATTTGTCTTTTAAATTGTTAAAACTTTCGTGAGACAAAATTATATTTTATTGACTTAAAAACGGCTAAAACTCATGTGTAATTTTTCGGTAAACGGTACCGACTATTTTCGGACTCTTTGGGAGTCCATCATCAGGGTGAGTGCTTAGTTTTCGGTGGTCGCGGTCGCCGCGCGTCTCGCACTGATACGCGTGACAATGACACTGACATTTTGTTTGTTTGTAATGTTATACTACTTAGTATAATTTTTTACCTTGTGATACCTTGTTACGATGAAGGGTTATTTAGGTAATAGAAATACCACATTATTCTGTCTTTCACATAAAATGCATAATATCTTATCAAAAATTACACCGCTCCCTTCGTAACAATTAAAACGTTGAAAGAGGTCCACGAAAAAAAGTTTGACTACCTCTGGGTGAGCGTAATATTTCTTTGCAGTACGCCCTCTTCTATATAAAGTACCAGTATCCGGTGACAGTTTGATCGTTCGCCAACTTCTATTATTTTCTTTTAATTATAATAATAACTATTGGAATATTGACATTTGGTACGCTATGTTATAAACTCAAAATATAAATCATCCCTTGTTTCTATTTCAGTAACACAGTTCACCTTGATCGTCGCTTTTGGTTTTGCGTGTCCGCCCGCTATACTGATTGTATTGTTATTCAACATCTACGACATGAGGTTAATATTATTTCAATTAAATTACATAAATTTGTGTTAGTGGCTTTATCGAAGTACGTAAACGAAATGGGACAATCCCTACTTAAAACAAGTAAGTCAGTGGAAAGGCCCAGACATCGATGAATGTTAGAATTTATCGGTAAAACCTTGTTGTGGTAAAGTTCACAAAGTTAGGTGATGATTGTTTCTTTCAACGATGCCATTAACATTATGTTTTAAATTTTATCAGTCTTTTTCGCCTCAACTCTGCGCTTGTTGAAGGTAACCCCTGAAACGCGAGCAATAGCTATTCATTATATTTGTGTTAATGCTAATTACTTTTCGTACTCGACATTTAATTTAGCACGCAGGGATACTCGGATAATAAGTTTACTCGTTTGCCCGACGTGCGAACTCAAGTATTCTACATTATGTTGATTATTGTTCCAGGCGTGACGCAGACTTATTTACACTTCGCTACCGAAGACCTCTATTTCTGAAAAACAGAGCTTTTAACATATGGACTGAAATTTTAAAACTTATGGTTTATTTAGCCATCATTGTAAACGTAGGTATTGTAGTACTTCTGCCAGTCTTAATTTTTATCCAATTTTGGGTGTGATCAACATAAACATTTTTTTAAATTATTTTAGAACAGATGGCGCTAGAAATTCATGAAATTAGTAATATCGTTTAAAATTGCTTCACTCTGTCGTGGTCGTTTTTTTGGAATCTCCAGCGCGTCAGCATCCAGTGTGAATAAGTACTGCATTCTAGAACAAATGTCGTGAACAGGGCGAAAGAAAGAACTAGTCATCAAAGCGCGAACGATAACGTTTACTCTGTGGCCCTCGCACACCACCCGCGTTCGGCCACCGTGCGGCGGCCAGATCGCCACGCCTGGCCCGTCCGGCTCAACTATCCGAATTTTTGCGCGGTTTCCAAAAACGGGACAATTAGGTGTCCCAGACATTATTCCGGTTACACCGGGACACATGACTGTAAAACGGAACAGTCCCGTTCAAAACGTGACGTCTGGTCACGTTACGTATGCGGCTCCTGCGTGATACGGTCTCTCGTCCGCCACGTGGCGCAGGAACCATTTGCGATTCCCTACACGCTCGTCCACCGCAAGGGCGGCCATTGCCGCGCGAACTCCTGCGAATGTTGGCCCCAGCCAGCAGCGGTGCCCATGACCGGAGGAGCCGCAGCCCTCCCCGCAGAATGTTCGAGTAGAAAGGTAGACTCGAGGCTCGTACCTGCGGGGCATAGAAGCCACGTGTAAGTTCCCGATTCGATTCGTCTAGGGCAGTGTTTCTCTACCGGTCCTAGCGATCGGTCGTCCTTCTAAGGCAGTCTAGGCCTGTTCGTCGTAGCGATCGATCGTGATTACCGTACGGCCGGTTTCAATATCGACCGATCGATCTTTAGATTGTGGCAATCCAAGATTTTATTCGATCTCCAGAGTAGTGACAATCGGTGTTCCAATAACAACAATCGCAAAACGCCAGATCATTTCAAAATTAGATTGACGTTTGATAACGTTCCTCTCAAACGTTATTACTGTAGAAACTATTGTAATAAATAATACAGAATATAATAATAAAAAAACAATTAACATTTTGATAAATGTTTTAGTTTTTTTGCAGAATTTTTTCAAACTTATGAAAAAAATCGAAATGGGCCTGCTTTTTGTAGTCAATCTTGTGTCAAAATGGAATAATTCTTCTAGATATATAAAAAGTCTATGTTCAAAAATGTAAAATATCAGTTGGTTTAACTTTTGCAACATTGTGTTATTATTTTAAACTGAGAATAATGTTGAATGTATTATTTTGAAATCACTTTGATTATTGCCCTGTTTGTATTTTTAATATAAAATTAACATTATTACCCCACGGCTTCATTAGACCGATCTTACGCTGAGAACGGCCATACGCCGAAGCTAATTCTCCGTTTTTTTCCGCGAACTTGGTGTAATGAAGCCGCAGGGTTAGAAAAACGTCCGTTTGACAACTGCCATATCATATCCTTTTTCTTTTATATATTTTAAACAAAGAGGTCTTACTTTCTTAACAGCATCGAGTATATACAGCGTGTCCCAAAATTCAACGTTAAGCTAGTGCCAGTGCATCATCAGATCGGTAACTACATAGGGAGGATTAATAAAAAACTCTAAAACTTTTAGTTTCAAACCTATGTTAACTTATTTGAACTTAATTGCTCTTTCATACCCGACTCCATTCGATTAGCCACTGTCTCTTGAGTTATAAACATAGTCTTAACTTTTTATTTGCACTAGCTAGCTTAGTATAGCTGTTAATTGCAGTTAAAAATGGGGCCAAAATATCTGTAATTTAAGGACAAAAAAATAATTACCTTAACTGTTTGCTTGAAATTTTCTAATAGTTTAACTGTTCATCAAATTTGAAATGGTACTGTGTAAAAAAAAATGTATCTAGGGTACCGTGGCATGTTGTTCAAAAAGTTGGCGCATCTCATCAAGATTCTAAAATGGTACAATGTTATGGTAGAAACATGCAAGAACCCTATTAATATTTTTTTCAAGTACTGAAAATGATTATTTTGCATAGTTTCAAAGAACTTTACTAAGTGTTCAAAAAAGATTTTTTAGGTTATTTATTTATATTTATACAGGATGTACCGTAAGTCGACGCCAAAACTGAAACAGGTGATAGAGGAAGTCCTAAGAGACACCAGAAAAATATAATAAAAAATCTATGTCTAATAGTTTTTGAACTATAGCAGTTTCTAATTTTTCTAAAAAAAGTACATCCTGTGGTGGTTTTTTAGCTCCAGTAGCTACAACTCTTTACTTTTTTTTAATTTTATTTTTCTTGTCTAATCATGAATAGTGTTTGTATAACCCATTGTTTAAAATTATAAGCTAACTGCTACAGCTTAGAAGATAATGCCACTTTTATCCGAACTTTAACGGAACGATTAAATGTTCGCCCAACTTTCTAAAATTGAGTTCTAAAATGATAAATCACTTGCTACATTATTTCTTACATTACAGGTAAAAAAAGAATTTTCTTCAAAAGTCGCAAATTTTAAAAAAAAATTAGCTACTAAAAGTGATTTTGGTGTAACGAATTGTATTGTATTGCCATTTCTAGTTTAAATGGGAGGAAGAGGCATTC
>QDHC01003372.1:1263985-1275375 GCA_013186455.1 Papilio dardanus tibullus | reverse complement strand
AGATCTGGATCATTTACAATCATTTTTTAAATTCCTTATTAACCGATGGAGCCGTAAAATATTTTTTTTTTATTTTTTTTGTTGAATCAAATTTAACTATAGTTCATTAGTTACCTATGTACTGTAGGTGATGTGTGAGGATATGTAGATGCTGACGTAGTGGGTCCAGGTTCGGAGCTCTCGTTACCTGTAGCTGAAATAATCAATATTTTTTTATAGTCTAACCCGGATGAGCGAGTCATTCTGTTGTCCGGACGAGCTACCTCTATAAGCGAGATACTTGGATTAGAGGTACCTCTATAAGCAAGACAAATATCGCGGTCCCTTAGAGTTTCGTATATCCAGGTTCAACTGTATTTAATGTATTAACATAATCAGAGTAATGTAGACGGTCTGAAACTAACGTAAGGAGCTGGCGACGAATGAGCCCGAGGCGGAGAATGCGAGGGACAGGTTGTGCTCGATGGCGGTGAGCGAGGTGGACGCGGGGGGCGAGGCGGCGCCGCCGGACCCGCCGGACCGCGCGCTCGTGCCGCTCGGAGACTGCGCACATTGTACACCAAAGTTATTAATATATCATGATGTTGGTGTTGAAACTTACTATTGAAAAATAAGATGTGAAGATTTTATTAGTTTATTTCAGCAAAAAATGTTCTAGGGTACATATTTTTTTTTTTATGTTTATCTACAATCAGTCATTAAAACTTTTAAGTAGATGTGAGGAACGATCAAGTTATTATGGGTAGATATAAAAATCTCTCGAGGATATGTATACCTTTAGCTTGTGATGCCTGGGCGTGTGTGCTTGTGGCGCGGGGTGTGCGGGGTGCGCAGGCTGCGCGGGGTGCGCCAGCTGCGACACCTGGTGCAGCACGCCCTCGCGCCGGAACTGCGCGCCCATCTCCTCCGGCAGCCGCTGCATCAGGATCTCGCCCAGCTGCAGCGAGCCCACCACTATACGCAGGTCGCTCGACGCCATCATGCCCGCGATGTGAGACGATATCACCTATCATACGAAAACAATACAATATTTATTTATTTAAATTTAAAATAATTATTTAAATAAGCAGTTATATTACCTATGGCTTCATTAAATCGAGTTCGTGATAAAAACGGAAATTTTGCTTGAACGTAAGGCCGTTTTTTTGAATGAACTCGGTTTAATGAAGCCGTAGGGTATGACTACTTGACAACATTTGACAAATATGTTATGTAGTGACCTGCATCTTGAGCACTTGTCGAAGGAGCGGTGCGTCGGCGTAGTAGACGCACCGTAGAATGGCCTTGAGGGCCTGCGAGCGCACGGCGGGCCCCGCTGAGCTCCAGTACACCTCGTGCAGCACGGCCAGCAGCGCGCGCACCAGCGACGGGTTGCAGCGCACCATCGCTATGCGCGGGTCTAAAGGAAACATGTAGTAAATACATTCACCTTTACTAATTGTAATCGTTACATTAAAATGTTATATTTTTGTTGTAAATCGATATGGACGAGGTCCCTAAGTTTCTGGTCCTAAGTGCTACTACAATTTTATCAAGTAGTNCGGTGTGGTCGTTGAGCTGCTGCATGGCGGTGAGGTCGACGGTGTAGGAGCGGCCGAGCGTGGTGAGGCACACCTCCTCCTCGCCGCCCGACACGCCCGCCTCCAGCGCTCGGCTCTCTGCCCACGAGTACGACCGCCACACGCCTGATCAATCGCCAATTCCGGTAATACTCTATACTTTATATCTTATTATTTGTTGGAACACGAGAGCCGGACCGGCTCAACGCAGACAATTATGATGTATAGGGTGGTTACCTCTATCGTCTCGCCACTGCCAGTGTGCGGAGCGGTCCGCGCCGCCGGACCAGGGCCGGTCTAGGTGCGCGTCCACCGCGAAGATGCCGTCGGTCGGCAGGCGCGGCATCAGCTCGCCGATGAGACACGTGATCTCATATAACTCCTGCGGCAGCCGCGGCACCAGCTCCACTTGCTGACAAGACAATAAGAGGTTAAATGAAGTTAGCGGAGAAACACATAAAGCTTTCTATTTTAGTAAAGTACCTCGTGATGTGCCGCGGAGCCGGTGAGCAGACAGAGCAGGGTGTCGGCGATGGAGCGCTGGTGCAGCGCGAGCGCGAGCTGGGGGCACGCGGCGCACATCACCCACAGCAGTCGCAGCACCGTGATGAAAGTGCTGCCAGAGATCAGCGCCGGCTGCACCACCAGCTGCGACAATAACATTCGTATCTTGTATCATATTTAACAACGTTACTATCGCTAGGCAGTTTTGACGAAGATGAATCTTCTATACTGATATTATAAAGCGGAAAGATTTGTATTTTTGTATGCATTGAAATAACTCAAAAATTACTAGACCGATTTCAAAAAATCTTTCACCGTTAGAAAGCTACATTATTCGCAAGCTATATTTATTAATTACGCGCAGACGAAGACCCGAGCAACAGCTAGTATAATAATACAAATAGTGTAGTAACTTACAAGTTGTTGCAAGTTTGTAAGCAGCTCCGGTGTAGCGATCTCTTGAAGTCTGGCCGGATCGTTCTGGAAGCTGTCCACGAGCCGAGAGAACGCCATGCAGACGCACTCTACTGATTTCTTGTCTTGTTGTGTCAACCTTAAATTGAAGTCATTTATTATGACTCAAAGAGATATAATATAACTGTTGATACTAAAATATTTTATTTATTTGTAATGGTTGGTGATGAAGTTGGCACGTCGCGCTATAGAGTACTCTTGTTACCGATGTGCCAAACGAAATGTTGAACTGCACCTGTTGGCTAGTAGCTGTAGTGAATCCCTGACGAGATGGAACTCATCCGGGGTTAGATTCTGGCAGCAGTTGGCGGTGATGGAGAGCGCCGCGCGCTGTGCGTTGATAGAGAAGAAGTCCAGGTAGGTGAGGCAAGCTGATACTCCCCGCTGTAACAGTAAACGACATCGTCAACATAAATGCATTTTAGATAAGATATTTGTATAATGCATTAGCTAATGCTCGCGACATCGAATCGTTCACACGAAATTAAAGACTAAGTATTGAATATGTGTTCTTCCAATTTATGTTCTACATTTGTGCCAAAAATATCCATTAAACAGTCCTGTAAATACGTGATCGCAAATATCCCAACATTCTAATTAATAATAATAGTATGAAGTATGCATAACTTACCGCCTGTAAGATGGCTTTGGAGTGCCTCCTGGAGAGCATGTCTAGCGCGGTGAGGCTCTGCTCGGCGACGTCCATGCAGGTGATGGCCTGCAGCTTGTCGAGGAAGGCGGGCACGGCCAGCGCCACCGCCACGCTGCTGCGCGGCAACGCCTCCAGCATGTACGTGAGCGCGCGGCACGCGTGGTTCATCTGAAACACATTATTATTTTGACATACATATTTGAAGTGATGATTCTATATCGTAGTTTTAGCATTTGAACTATATTTTGCATTCGCTTAAAATAAGATATTACCATATCAAAGTTGTGTTCAGCAGCGAGTAGGTTGACGAGGGCGGGCACGACCTGGCGCACGGGGAAGCCGGCGAGCGTATCCTCGTTGCCCATGACCAGCAGCTGGCACATCTCAATGACAGCCTGCAGCTGCTGCCCCTCGTCCCCGGTCGCCTGCAGCCCCGCCAGCAGCTGCGCCGCTTTTGAAGCAGCTGGATAAAACAAAGAATAAGTTAAGTTTACATATAACTAATTAAATTCTAGACCTACTAGGTTAAAATTGCAATCATATTCTATGTGTATTTGTAAGATACCTGAGTTAGCGGTGACTGTGCGGTGCAGCAGGTGCTGCATGCGCGGGCCGAGCGCGCCCAGCAGGTGCGGGGGCAGGCCGCGCGCCTCCAGCAGCGCCTGCAGCCGCCCCACCTCGCCCTCCTCCGAGGAGGACTCCTCGCCGCCGCCCGACGCCACGGCGCCCGCGCCCGCGCCTCCGCTGTTGCACTCTTCGCCGGATGACGACGCTGCTAAATAACATTAACACACAATTTATAACATATACAAAGTGCATGTAGTCTTTTTTGTAAACAAATTTCGATACAGTAAGAACTTGAAGACTAACAAGTAATGCAAAAGAGTATTAGTAAAAATTGTTTACCCTTCTGCTTGGCATCGTTAGATGCGTTGTCAGGCATCGCAACGGCCGAAGTGGACACCGGCGGCGAAGATGAAGTTGACGCCACGGCACCCTGGACAACAAGTAAAATGTTTTTAATTATATTTTTTCATACAAGTATAGATGAACACGTATTTATTATTCTTATCATATTTTATGACGAAAACGTTATTTACCGTGGTTAATGGCTGGGGGTGAGACCTGCTGGACGCACCACCTGTACTGGCACACGAACCCAGACTGGTTTTACCTGGAAATTAGACAAAGGTCACATACATTGCAGGCATCTTCACTTGAATACTACGTATAACAAAAGAGTAATGCATTTTATCGAAAACGTTTTTTTTTCTTACCTCGTTTGTCTCGTCGCGTGGTTGCCGGCTGCGGCTGCGGCATGTCGCGCGCCCGCGCCCGCCGCCCGCCCGCCGCGCTGCTGCTCGCCTCCTCTGCGCCCGACACCTGCTCGCCACACACACACACACACATACAACATACATTTACATTGAAATATAAAAATATATATGCACTCAAAATAGTAAACAGATTGTAATGAAGGACAGCGTCAATTTTTTATATGTAACAGGTATTGTTTTAATAACAAAAATGTGTACTTGTCGCTTGGAAGCAGCTTCCTGCCTCTGCCGCTGCGAATTGCCAGCCCCCCTCGTCAAGCAAGCACCCAGGGTCGCACCCGTCGCAGCAGCGATACTCTACAACAAAAATATATTATTGTAAACACAATTCTAAAAGGCATCAAAGAAATATTATAATTGTACCTACCCTACGGGCGTTAGTTTGTCGTAAGTACGGCAGGTCACGCGGGACAATAAGTAGCTTACTCTCACTCGCAGGCGCTTTTGATGAACTGGCCTCTGCAACACATACCAAACGATTAGCAAATGAACAATCATTTAAGTTAATGAAGGCCAAATAATGTCAATTAGTACATTAACTAATAGTCTACCTTGTAAATCCTTATAGGGCGGAGGAGTAACAGTTCTTCCACGAAATTCTGTGTTTTTCCGTTCGCTGAGCGTCTGATTGTGTACCGCCTCGTTGGTGGAAGTGCTCGCTGTGAAAGCATATGTGTTACACTAAATACTGTGTTACAATAAACACAAATTATCAGTTATGAATGCACGCGCTTGATAGACGCGATAAAGGTATCGATAAGCTCTGCGGCGAGACTGATGTTTTGTATAATATCATTTACATTAATTGAAAGCAATTATTATTAAAGATAAAGCCATTGAACTAAACACAAAAATATTTTTGAACAAACCATTTCATTTTGACCTAACATAACTAACATACAGAAAAGTGGTCGGTTTTATATGGGCTCGAGGTATCTAACATGTTGAAGATAATAATTATCATTGTTATTGTTTGATTACCTGAATGATCGCTAATGGCTGTGGCGGTGGGCGGGCCCAGGTCGCGGTGCCTGTTGCGCAGCAGGTACGTGCACGACGAGTGCGACGCGGCTGCCGACTCCGCACGCTCCGAATCGTACTCTGGCCGGCACACAGATATAGCGTCCTCGCTTGCTTCCTCCACCTCCTTGTACGAATCTATTTTAAACTTCTTTTTGCAATCTTCGATATCTACCAGGCAACTGCTCTTCCTCGTCGACAGAGAACGATGAGTGGAGCGCTTCCTCTTTTTGCCCTTCCTGCGGTGGGCTGTGGGACTGTATACGGAATAATCGGAGTCGAGGAGCTCTGTTATAGTCGACGAACTGAACGGGGAATAAGCAAAATCTCTTTCGTCTAACGGGAGAAGACCACCTTCGGACGAAGTCAACGGACACTCCTGCGCGGAAGTCGCTGTAGCGTTATGATTTACGGCTAATCGTGTTAACGTCTGAGGTTTTAAATTGTTCGGTGATGGCTCACAAGCACTCTCGTTCGATTTAAGAGCAGTTCGCGAGCGTGTGCAGTACGCGACGCACTCCTCTGTGGCGGCACTGCTTGTCGTAACGGTGCGGTGTTTGTACTTCTTTCTGTCATGCGATGACGAGTACCGGCCGCGCTTCGCGTTGGTGCCGCTCGTGTACTTCCAGGAGTCTCCGCTCCTGTAGTCGGTGTCGTAGCGCGTCTCGTAGAAGTCGGCACCGTAAGACCAGCGTTCGGATATGGAATAGTCGGACCTGGGCAGGGCGTTGATTAGGCGTGAGCTTCGCCTGAGCTCGACGTGCCTGCGCGGCTCGGCGTCTGCGTCGGCGGCGGCGCGGCTCGAGTGCCGGTTGGTGTGGCGCGGCAGGGGCGACGTCACGTTGCGTCGGTTGCGGCGGCTGCGGTTCGCTTGTCGCACCTGACGCAACCACCGACCGCCCACCACCCTGCTAGGAGAAGACCTGTGCACCGACAAGTTACAACTACAATTTTACAAATGATAATAACATTACTAATGTTGACATAATTGGATACTGTAGTTATCTATTGAAAAGAACAACGGCATAATAAGTTATTGTTAGGCCATTGTACGTAGATACTCTTATCACTTCTTATATAGCCCCACTGCGAGCGCCTAGCTTTATACACTTGAGCTGCTATATTTAGCTTTACATTTGTCCCAAGTGTTAATATTAAATATGACAATACCATAATTTAATTGTTAATTGTCTTTGGACCTAACTATTACTATACTAGAGTTTAAGCATACTACACCAAATAACATACTAAAGTTTGCCAAGACCTGGGTTTGTTTAAGTAATGCTCCTTAATCATTTAACAGTAGCATTTGTTCTAAACATCATTACCATACATATTATTGTAACATATTTCCTTGTATGTCATAAATGTAATAAAATCATAAAAGCAGAATATGTTTATGTTATTTGATTAATAATCAAGGTACATAATATATACTTAATAAATATATTTTGATAGTAGCACAGAGCTATGTTTATATTTCTTAATGTCAGTTACATGGACAACCTAAGTGAATCAGGATGGCTTATGGAAAATACTATGTTAACATAGACATTGTGTGTTTGTCACTCAAAATGTTGTTTGTATTGATATATTAGAAATATTTAATGAGCAGTAAACATTATAACAAAATTACTTTCCTTTATGTTTAAAAAACATATACATAGTTCAAACAATTTAATTCTAAGACAGAGTTAATTTCTTTTTAATTCCATATTAGTGAAGTTGCAAACAAGCATTAGCTAAATAACTAATAAACTAATTAATTAAATACAAAAATACTAGTATTGTCTAATAAGAATTATTTTATGCGTCAGTACCTTTAGCAAATAGAACATTTGTTTATCAAGTTGTATTTGTACATTTTTTACATGATCAAGTGACAGTGAACATACAATTTTGTTCTTACATTAACTGAAAACTAAATATATAAAAGGACTAGCTGTTGTTTGCGACTTCGTCTACATGGAATTAAAAAATAGTAGCTTTCTAATGGTGAGAGAATTTTTGAAATCAGCCCAGTAGTTTTTGAGTTATTTCAATACATACAAAAATTCAAAAATACAAAGCTTCTCTCTTTATAATATTAGTATAGATATAATGTTTCTAACTGTTTACTTTATACATATAAGATGGACTCTCAATCACAGTAAGTTAAAACCTAACACTACCTTAGTTATGTTGATACATGTACAAAATATATTTTCATTAAATAATTATACAATCTCATCAATTTTATTCATGTTTATTGTCTTCCCAAACATTTTTTTACTATTATTCTACTATACTTAGAACATTCATTTCTCTTCAAGTAAATATAATCATACAGGCAATGCTTATTCCATATTAATTAAATTGTATGATTAAAAACAAAATGATTTGCAAAAAAAATAAGAGCTAATGTATGTTTTATTACAAATAAGTATATTATATTTTATTAATCTAAACATCTAGAAAAACCTCATTCTTCTCAAACTTGATTTTTTTATTTTGTTGGTATTAAAAAAAGAGCAATTTTTTTTTATTAAACTATACCTTCATCTGCATATGAAAATGGTTTCTGTATTTCTAAGAACCTATTACAAATTTTATAAACACACCTGAATTTGTGACTTGATGACAAAGAATGTGCTAACAATAGTGAATCATACTACTACTATATTTTTTTTACTTATCACAAAAAAAAAATATAAATAATATTCTGAATTTACTACTATTTATTACCATACTAATCAATCTACTATTTATAATTTATTGGTGAGTGAAAGAATTATTCAACTATTTTTAGTTTGTATGGCAACTAATTTCTCATAATTAATCTATTTCAAAACATTGTTAAATTACATTTATATTATACATATTTAATATAAAAGTATTTTTACATTATCATAATGAACACGATTTAATATTTATTTTGTGTGGAACTATTTACAGGGATTTTCTTCAAATTACATGTCAAATAATTGAATAAAAATAATACAATTTATGCTATGCAGCATTTACAGTAATTCATGGAGACCAGAAGTTTAAATTACAATAGTATTTGCAAATTATGGTTTTCATATAAGAGAAATAGTCTTGAATAATGAAATTAGCTACAGAGAATATACATTCGAGCGATATACAACAGACTAATAAATATTACAGTATGATAGTACTTAGCAGTTACCTATAACATATCACTACTTGGCCCCATACTGTAAAACAAGTCTCGACTTCCAACACAACCTCTAAGACTAATGCAAACCAGATAGTGTTTTTAACATAATGGTCAAATTTAATCTGTATTCTTGATAAGCAACATTTGTACCAGGGTTTTCCCGAGTGGGCAGTTTAATAAAGAATTTTTAATACACATTACTGCACACAAGGTACCTATGTCTGATATACAAACATCAGTTGTAGCAATTGCAGAAAGGTTCAGCTGTGGTAATTTCAAGCGGAAGCGGTGAATTCATCACTAGTTGTTTTGCCGATGCAGGCTCGGCAGTAGACTAAGTATAATAAATGAAAAGGTGAATCATTTTACGTAGAAGTTAATTAGTTTTGACTTACCCGTTGGAATCTCTCGTGAGTGCAGAGTGCGACGACGGTGTAATGTGTTGCTCGGCCATAGACGACGCTGGGAAACACACGCGGCTGCTTGTGTGGGGCCTGCGCAGGCCGCCCGCGCCCGCTACCTGTCCGGCACCATGCCCGGGCGTCCGCTACACCACTGCTTCTGCATCCACCGCACCACGCAAATTCCTCTTTCTCACAAGCACATCACTACAACGCGCACCTAATCGATTAACGTCACACTCGCTGCACACAAGATTTGCGTTTGTTACACAGCACCGCACCTACTGATATTCACTGCGCAGCTATCTGGAACAAAGATGAAATATACAGTCAGCAATGTGAACAATGCTGCGTTACATAAACATTTTAACAAATAATTAGTCCGAGCTACCTGCCACCGTTGCAAAGAACAAGTCCGCAAAATTAGTTATGATACTTTTATAAACACTAATAACACGATAATAAGTCTAAATTAACTATTTAAATACCACGTTTTGATGAAATTATCGCAGTAGATGACACATCAAGGACAGCTACAGATACGATTTTCGACATATTTTTCAATCTACAACACAGCTGGCTATCTGTCAAATGAAATGTTGCCATGTACATTCAAGTAAAAATGCTACCAAAGCACTTTTCGTCATACAATTTTTAGACTATAATTACTTTTATAATAAATTCCATTTCAAAACCATATTTATAAATTAATTCTGATAACAATTATGGTAATGAAAGTTACAAAATAAAAAAATTCATAATGACGATTTTACCAATAAATAGTAAATACTCTTGTCTTACATTATGTACATTTAAATAAAATAATTTCGTAGCTCGGGTACATTAAAAAGGTTCTCAAGGAAAGACGAAGAGTAGATTTCTGGTAAGGATTTCTGTATTCATGCAAGAAACGTATAGATAACATTAAAAACAAAACCATATTTATAAGAGATATATAAATAATTCTATGTAGATAGTTTAATTTTATTAGGATTACTACTAAAATAGTAAATATTGTAGTGTAGCAACACTGACGACAAGCACTTCCAAGTTGACGACCAACAAGGCACGACGAAATTGAAAACAATATAAAGAGGAACACACACTAGTATAGCATACATTCATTCCAACTATGAAATAAAATATTATGTATAGTATAAACATAACATATTATGCACTTTCATTAAACCGATAAGATGATGATGCTAACATTTACGGTAGTCATAAAGGAACGCAATTCGCATTAAAAAAAAGAATTAAAATTTTATTATTGTTGTTATCATAAACTGTACTGTTGCTACTATATGTAATGTTTAACATATGTAAAGAACATTTGCTTTTCTTTACTAAATAATAATATACCTATACGATGTCCATCATTCAATTATCAAACTTTTAAATTTAATATCCACCTGTGAAGTTCGATATATTCAAATTCACAAATAAAAAACATTTTATTTCTTCATTGTAAAAACAAACATACATATTGTGTTTTAATAAATAATCTGTTTTTTACAATGAGAATTAACGATAATATTTTAGACAAAAGATAATTAATTTCATCAAGGGCATATGACGCGACCTGGTAACCTAAATCAGAACTAACCTTCGATTAGAAGACGTCATAATGTAAATTTGCATTGTTCGTTATTTGTTAAGAGCTTAGTTTTAATAACAGCTATTTTATTTAGCGATGCATTATGGTAGATGTAGAAATGTGATATGATATCCAAGTGGTATCGCCTCGGTTTAGTAGGCGGGTCGAAGGGCCAGTGGCGCTGGTGAACGACCGCGCTCGTTCTCGGGTTGTCCCGTCCATCCGGATAAGCCTGTTGTATTCTTTTTACTAATACTAATAGTATTGCTTATATGGAAAACGTAAATTACCTAAATTCGAATGTACTACGTTTCATAGATGTTACCATTGGCGTATTAATCTAAATTCGTGGTGATCGACATTAAAGTGGAAATAAAACCTTTAAGCATCAGCAAGAGGTCGTGACTGTTCATAAGTAAATGAGATACAAGGTTAATCCTTAGCAAGATGGCGCTACCTAGACTTTTTAAATCCATTATTGATTCGGCAGCCATTGCTGGCTTCAAAGTTGTATAAATTCTACCGATCAGTATGAAGAAAAATCAAAAACGATTATTTACTTTGGTTTTATGTCATTAGTTATTGACTTATTTCTGTAAATCTTAAAATGTTACGTAGTAGATTTTCTTTCTAGAAGCTGAATGTGGAAGTGAGACAATGGTTCTTAATTCTGCCAAGCAGTATTG
>QDHC01003372.1:1252636-1263899 GCA_013186455.1 Papilio dardanus tibullus | reverse complement strand
CAGAAAAAATAATGTAAATTTCGTGTCGGCAGTGTAGTTATTGTCAGTTGTAACGGTAGATACCTTTAGTCTAAACCGGGCAACAACAACGTCCCGTTTAAAATAAGCCCGTCCGGTTTCGATTCGATCGCGCTTCTCACTCGAGCCGCGCCGTCCATGTGTGCAGCGGCAGCAGCAACAAAATAAACATTCGAATGAATAATCATTCAGGTGGGACAGGCAGGTAGACACTAGTTATACTTACCTGTCGGCCAGGTAAATGTACTTTGCAGAATGGAAATCTTCGAAGGGTGTTCGTCGGATATTTGATTTAAGTCTGTACCGCAGGAGGTGTGCGGGACGAGACAGGGGTTAGGGAGGGGGCGAGGAGTCGGGGGCGGTGCAACGCGAGCAAAAACGTGAATTTGCCGACGAGACGACGACAACGACTTGCTACCGATTTGTTATTCGAACATGACCTTCCTTGACTCCGGACGTTTATCCTGCAGTCACTACGCTGATACGCACATCTATTGTTTCGTACTTGGAGATACATTTTATTCCTGTGTATTGTTTACAAACAAGGCATAGTAACATTTTTTTCGAACAGATTATTTTGCAGTGAAGCGTTTGTTTTAATTAATCTAAGACATTAAATATGCTCCTCCAGCGACTCGGTACTAAACGTCACCAATAAAACCGGAACGCAATAAAGTGGGCATACACTACTATTTCGCGACAGAAATAGACTGGCCGATAATACTAAAGATCGTGTCTTCTGCTATAAACTTCTGTAGCCTAAAGACTATTAATCATGTTTAAGTAATGTAGAAATTCCTACTGGAAATTATTTCATTAAGTAATGTTTGAAATTGTGTGAATATGTTGCTATGACGACGATAAAATGAACATGAATATTAAAGAAAAACGTAATTTACACATCTTTATATTATTATAATATTTACATACAACTCTGCAGGCATAGCGATAAAGTGCCTGGAATTTGTTTTATTCATTTTATTTAAATAAACCTCTTTAGTTGTTTTATAATGAGCTCTTACTTTACAGGCTAAGAATAGGGTACTCAGGATTTACCAATTGGAAAAAAATAATAATGCGTAAGTATTTTAGTCTACACCGAACCTTTGCTAGTTGCAACGAGGCGAAGGCAAGCCTTTGAATGCAATTTTCAGGTCTAGTGCATCGCGTCGACTGTCGCCTGATTGTATAGGTACCCGCGTTACTATTCCTTTTATAGAGTTTTCACAAAGCTGGATTGCACGAGAAATATTATTGAAGACTCTACAACCGTATATTTACAAGTACAAAGCAGAGACTCCGAAACTGTGTACAAATACGGTCGATACTTGATATAGCAGGCAATTGGATATATTTTCGAGCTGGGCAAAGTATGAAGTGAGCATTATACGCGTAACGAAATGAGCGGGCCCGGGTGTCAGCGGGGGTGAAAGTAAAATCAATTCGTACATCAGCCGCTGCAGCATGGGGGAGTCAACGACCGCGCTGCAGCGGCTGATGTACGTGCAGCGCGCCCCCGCCGCCGCCGGCCGCTCCGGCCGCTCCGGCCGCCTGCCGGTTCAACGACCGCCCCGAACCCTCCGCACTAACCCTCCATATTACCAACAAAGATCATATCTCAATAAACACTATAAGGGTTGCCCTTTTGTTTACGACCAATTTTTCACTTTCACTAACCTCTTGTCGTCTAAACTTCGTTAAATAATAATATATTATCACACAGAGTTATAGCTATTTTGAAAACAATATCTAAGTTGTTTAAAAATATCGAGTGCACTTATTTACATTTTCTACATTCCATTCGAGATCTACAAAATGTAGCAAATTGCTGATAATGTTGTGTTAATATGAAAGAACGTACCAGCCTATTAAAAAAATAACTGTAACTTTCTGTTGGAGTGGACTGGTTAAAATACAATTTATGTCATGCCATTATATTGAACGAACAGACATTATTGAACCAACCTTTCACCTGTCAATTATAAAGAACTCTACAAAAAATATTCAATGAGTAAGAGGTATAAATCTACCTTATTTGCTATATCAGGAAGCTATTTAACTAACGATTTTTATAAGTACTTATTGCATCTTATTTGCTAACTCATTTGTCTCAACAACAACGTCGACATAAAACACGATCAACTTCAATGACATCGAATGAAAGCGAATGCTGCGTACACATTGAGCCAGGCTTTACATAGCAACAAAAATGGCGAACGAAGCAAAAATAATTAATAGTAGTATTAACAAATCTACCGAGAAACAGTGTATATTTGTATACCAGCGTCAGGGACACGTTAGGCGAGAAATAAAACGGTGCCCGTCGTCGCCGAGTGCTCCATAAACCTGTTTCATGTTTGTATACATACAAGGTCAAATCGTAATGTGCGACATACAACACTGCAGATGTTGGTACGACAGCGCCGAGATTACACCGAGCAACAACGATGTATAGCTGGCTAATATAAAACGTGTCCATGTGTGTATGCATGCAGTCGCCGGCGTCGCGGGGTAGCTGCTTCGCCTGCCACCGCGCGCGACTGAAATAGGTGCACAGAGCGCTAAATGAAATCGATTTATGGATAGGGTTGTCATCCCATACAATCTCACACTATTGATTCAGACCAATTATTTTCCCTAATAAACTAAATTTAAATTATAGAAAGAAATGAATAAACCTATACGGTGGAACACGGTCGTGAAATTCCAGTTGTAAAATTTCACAACCGTGTTCTGACAGAGTAACACGTTTGGATTATTCAGGAAATTATTGACAACCCTGATTGTGCATAATATATCTACCAAATGTATGCACACAAAATTTAAAAACCAAAAGATTTTGATGGCGGTACATAGTAACAACGAATGTATGTATAATAAAACCGGGTGGATTATGCAGCTGACCACCGCTGACCTCGGTAACGCCTCCATGCTAATTTTTACCGTACCTATGTTTATAACAACTACGTTGAGTTGGCTTGCATACGTTACATTATACTCTGAACACGTTCCAGGGACCGCGATATTGGTCTCGCTTAGACAGGTTTCTCGCTTATGGAGTTAGCTCTTCGGAACCAGAGAAAGACTCTAGCTTATAGAGGTTTCTCGCTTAACCAGATTTGAGTGTATATAGAAAAATAGTTCTTGCGTTTTTAACACCAGATTTGAATATAAATCTCATAGGTGGCCTTTCCAGCTTTCCTGCCATCACTAGGGATGTATACTTGATTTGACATAAGGAAAAATGCAGGGAGGTGATGATATTTGATTTGCTGAAATACAAGCGTGACCAACGAAGTGTTGCATCGTTAATACTCGAACATACATATAAGCCACAAGGCTATCGCCGTTTATAAATAGAGATAACATAATTCAGTATACGATGACTGCACAGCACAGCCCATCAATTAGATTTGTTAAATTCTACAAGGTTTTTGTCCTATCTATAAATTATTTTATAACCATAGACTACACTAGATAATTTATTTTCTAAATTTCATAATTTAAAATCAAAAACTATTAATAATAATGGCTCGTTCGTTGGTTTAAATAAAATAAAAAAACGAGTCAATGTTGTACAATATTACTTGCGGTAAATATGACCACAATGTTGTATTATTGGTACGGAATATCACGAAACGGCCTTACATGTACTATTCACAGGTAAAATGACTGTGTGTGCTGCATATTTCATAGTTAAAGTAAACAATTATAGAACAAATATGGAATGAGAAAATTTGTTATTGATTTGCAAGTAACAATATACTGCCTTGTACATGTAAATTAATAGTCATCAGATATTGTCAAAAGCACGTTAAATGTCTATGACTGCTTTTATAGTATTATAGGGTTGTATTTTTAGGGTTGTTTTAGAACCTATGGGAACGAATATCGTGAATGGAATATACATGTAGGGCTTTTGTAATCACGATTGTGGTATTTTGGTATAATACAATAATTACCGACAATCAGTCATTCCTTCTTCGTTTCATTATCCGTTAACTTGTACTAATGTTTCTTTCTCCCCAAGTGCTCGTCTACCTCATAAACCGGTAAGATTGGTAAGGCGTGTTCTACCGTTGAGCAAACGTTACTTTGATAGCGTTCGAAGGGCGCCGTTGGCTTGTACTCAGCTACAGAAACAAGTATCGTTTACTGTATATTAATGTTCTGCCATTCTAAGTGTTAGCTGTACAAAAAATCTTAAACAATCGCAGCGAGTGGTGCCAGTAAAAAGTACATTTTATGTAACAGTAAGGCCGATATCGTTTTTGTCCGTCATGTTATCTAAGTTTGGTTAGAAAGTTATCAAATCTGAGAGGTGTAATGCTGAATTGAGTGTTCACTCTACCATTGTTTAATTACGGAAAGTGTTAAAACTATAGCCTTGCATGTATATTATACTGAACACTAATAAAATCATATTTTGTATTACAAGGGCTTTGTGACAATTTATTTATCCAATTTAAATTCATAGCTCATTAAAACAAGTTCCTTTATTAGTTCGCAAAACATAATTTACCGTACGTGGCGCGGTTTAAAATTTAATGATACTTGAGAGTACGGAATTATCATATTAAGGTTACCCGGATATGTGGCGAGAATATACGCCGGGAGAACAAAGGACGACGAGGGCTTTAGAGTGGCAATGGAGTGTACAACAAAGCACAAAGACACGTATTTTAATGTCGCCTTAAGTGATGCTCTGCACGCTGGTAACGATTTAATTATAATACACTCAAGTAAGCGATATAGAACGTGTATCGCTATTTATGATAAAACCTACTGTGCCTTGGTATATCGGCACAGTTCTGATCTCGTGTGTCCCAAGACAAGAGTTCGAATCTTTTACATAATAAAGCAACGAATGGATATGACCGCTGACACAAAAATCAAAAGTGCAAGTTTCAGCGTTCGTTGAGCAGAGAAAGCCGATGTGGCGTAACACTACCGCCACCGCCGCCATGGAGCCGAAAGGTTTCGTGACATCCGAGCCCGAGCCTCTTGCATAACGCGCGCGACCGCCGCGACACCAAGAAACCGACAGCCGACCTCTCCTCGGATTAACGTTGCATACAAACTAACACAGCTCGCCATGGTTTACAGTTAGCTGTTACGGTCTCTTGTGTAATGTTTAAGAAACGTTCGAGCTGCCATTATAGATGGTATATTTTAACACCAATAAAAACTAAATGCGACTAAAGTGGGCCATCGGATGGTATATTCAGTTCAAGTGTAGGGTCGTTACGCAATTTGCGCAAGTAGGACAACATTGTATCTCATTCGACGAACTCGCCTCGCGCTCGCGTCTCTACTCACGAGTTACCTTTTTATATTAGATAATGTTGCTCAAATCATAAATCTAGTTTTAATGTACCAACCATCGAAACGTATCAATTTTGTATATTCGTAACCTTTGATGTCACACATTCAAAAACCTGTTTCAACAGTTGTTTGTAAACTACGTCTTTGTTTACGTTTGCTATCGTGAATGACCTTTTTGTTGTAATTCAGTAATTTCACAGATTAAAAGCGGTAACATTTTTAAAGTGGACAAAACCAATGAGATTAATTGTGGTATAGAATTTATTTTAAAAAATGTGGTATGCATAAAATGTATGCTTGTATCAAATAGGTTGGATTGCGTATGGTTGGTTATCAAAAGCAACCGGAGACTCAATTACTATCAGTCAATCACAATCCTCGGGGGAACAAATCCAATGAATCTTGTTTACTGAACGTACTCGTGTACAACTATATATTTCTCTATACATATGTCTGTAGTAGATATTTTAAACCGCAGCAACCAACAGATAAACAATGTAGTGTCCTCATTCGCTACCCTAATTTCCTAAAATATCACAAGCTACTTTGTATTTTTATAAGTTTAGTTAATTTTGCTTGGTGTAATTACGTAAAACTCGAATTAGCGTTATAGATTAATCAAGAATATACCAATAAAACTCTATACATGTGCGTAATATTAAGGTTTTACATAAGACTTTGATAAAATATTTTATAGCTAATCTTACTTTTATGCTACAATAATTGAAGGAAATATACTAACATTGAAGACACGCTTCGAAAAATATGTTTTCTACAACATTGAACATTATGATGCAAATTTATTTATTGATACAAGTTTTTCAATTTACTTGGAAAGGTTTGTAAGATACTCTAACTTGTAATAGATTACTTCGTCCAGGGATTCTGATTTATATTCTTATCACGCTGTTATTACTTGCCGTACTCAGTGCACTGTACTTTGAGCCCAATGGATAAGTTTCTTTTGGAGTTGAAGTTTACAATACTACACAGTTTTGCATGACCGTTTACATAGTACACATAACTATGCAGTTTTATTACAGATACGTCTTTGCTTGTCGTTTATGTATGAAAGGTCGAAATCGTCGCCAAAAGTTAACGTATTGCCGAAAACCCGAGTTGGCTATCATTTTAATGGTCTACATATAGACAAGCGGACACTATCGCCCTGTATAGAGACAGGTGTCGGTGACTATTTTTGTATGAGAGTCGGATTACATAACTGAGAGCTGAGTTAGAACACGTTCCAACACTAAATATGAACAATTAAAGTCAACATGTATTTTAAAACTACAAAACTGTTTCTTAATTAAACTACATTAATCAAAGAAATTGCATTAAAACACACAAAGGGTTTGACTTGTACTTGTAGGTAACTATATCGACTTTTAGTTTTAACCATATTTTATCAGTAAGAACCTTGCAGCTAGATTTGTAACACAAGGACGGTTAGTTTTCTCCTACCACACGATAGTTCGAGGTTTTATGTAAAGTTAATAATTTTGCACATTATTCAAATCTTGACACCAAATTCACGTAGCAACCTTTACTATTTTGTTTAACAAATATTATTTTAGTTAAGGGTTGTTCAAACGGTTCATAATTTTATATACTTATTTAAGGAACTTGCTTTAATAAACTACAAATTGGGAAAAACCGCTGTTATCACATGATAAAACTTTAGTGCCTGTTAAAAATCTCGCAGGCTTTTTACAATTTTCACCTTTCACATAACCACCGCAAACGAAAAATCAAAAAACCTATGAATTTATTTACATTGCAAATATTTGTTCTGAACACAAGTCTAAAACAGCGACTCAAGGACTAATCTATATTTTGTCGTAGAAAAACGAAAATAGTTTATACGCAGTATCTAATTCTAATTTTCATACAACTAGGCGATGAAGTCAATCACGGTCGACACTGGGGAGCGGTGGCGACGTGCATCGTGAGGTGCGATTAGAAACCACAAAAGATAATAAACTAATTATAGTGCCGGTTGCATCGCCGCAGACACTGATATGTTATCGAAGTTTGTATAAAGCGAACACGATTCTTACACCAGTTCAAACTTTCACAAATACAGTTTGCGAGAGACCACCCTCTCATTTGTTTTTTTTGTTATAAGACACAAATACTGTGACATTAACTATTATGTTCGATTTTAAATATATGTGATGAATATCATTGAAAATTTTATATCCGAAAAAATGTCAGTACCAAAAAGGATCTTGCTTTTAGCGCTTATTTGGTCGACGGAAATTTCACTTTCCCACTTAACTTGTCTCTTAATGACATATGATAACCCTGTTATATGAAATTCACATAAATAAACTTGAAGAAAAAGTATTATTGCGGAAGAAGAAAAAATATTAACATGTTACTTATGTAAGTTATATACCAAAACAACCTTGTACTCAACACAAGTTGGTAATAAAGGCTGCATTACAAAGGATCCAGCCACCTGCGTTATAAGATTGCTGGTAACACATGTTACGTGTAGAACACTTTTTTTTTCTAAATCTTTCTTACAAAGTAATGGTACAATATGTAGGAGGGGTCGCGCTAGTTCTCTCGACAAAAACGAATGCAACCTCATCTTATTCATGGTTCACAGACAGGTGTGAATGCTCACACACTCAGGTTTGTATTTTATGCACTTTATCCGTACGTCCATATCCCACATTATCCCTATAAATGTACAATATTCATTCATTATACAATATATAGCAGACTCCTTCTAGTTGTTAAGACGGACAAAGAAAACTTCACGCAACATTACAAGGACTTTAAGTTTGACTTTCAATGTTCGGATATGGAACCTGTTATTCAGAAAGTCAACGTAACTGTAAGAGTTTAGCTTCAATTTTTATATCCAATGTTAATTGTTAAACAACAATAGAAGACATATTTTGATAACAATATATCCGACGTGAGACCGCACGTAGCAATTGTATTTACGCGTGCATTTCTAGACAAATCATAATAATTAATACATTCCGAGAAGGGTTCAGAGATGTTGTAGAGTTTTAATAATGTATAGGAGCATTGTAGGGAGAGGAGAGGAGAGGAGAGGAGAGGGTATCGGGTGCGATGCCGGCTGGCGGCGGCGGCGGCGGCGCTCGTCGGATCGATACGGCCCCGGCGGCTGAGCGGCCCAGCGCCTGCCGCCTCGCCCTCGCTCACCTCACCTTGTCCCCGTGCCAATCCGCTGCCACAAACACTGCCTCATACTCTCAAATCTATACTAACTTTCACAAGACAAATGAAAAAAAAAATAGATTGTATTGAATTTCAAAATGTATAGAACTTTACTTCATACAAAATTAAAATGTAACTAAGGGCGAATACAGATAGATAAGCAAAGGGCAGCGGGAAAATAATTTAGTTTTCGTTTCTACAGCATTTCGAAAATGCTTCTTGTTAGACTAATTACTTATTTACAGTTTTTATTTATATTTGGAAAAATAAATTGATAATTTTGTTTCACGATGGTTAATAATGTTTGCGTAATTAAAAGTCGAGAACTACGTTTTGTGAAAACCTACTTTATTTTGTTTTTATAACAGCGTCTTTAGTATTGTACTTGGGTAATACGTAGATGAATGGTCAAACGGATTACACGATTTTACCGCATAACATATACCCGAAACATTGGAATATTTACAGATGTGTTGTGGGAAAAAGTAGGAATGTAAAGTAACAAGAAAAGGATTGAGAATCGGGACCGACATGCAGCGTCTCACGAAACGCAGAACCGTAAAACTAACTGCTAACAGCTCATAGCTGCCTAGACATCAAATCATAGTAATCGTATTTTCATTTATATTACAACAAAAGCAAATGCAAAGATGTGAGTGAGTTTCACAACAATAAGCGCCGGGGAAAGCGTCCACATTTCCCTCCGTGTCGCTAATACCATTCCGCTCGATGGCGACGCTCGCCTAGACTAATTAAATTAACATGTCAATTATATTATCAGACGCATTTGACATAAATAATATAGATCGCAGTCAAAACAACATGACCACTAGTGGAGACGCGTTATCACATGACATCGACACCGTTCGTGTTCGAAGTATCTTCATCGAAGTATAATTATCTAGGACAATAGGAAATCTTTTTCTTTATACATATTTCCTAACTCAGCTACAATGTTGACTCATATGCCGTAACGGAAGTAACTTGAACAACTGTAATCTAATTGTCGATGGTAGTGAAAACCATTGTATTCCATCAATAAAAATCAGTTATTTTATAATCTTGGCAGCACTGGAATTTCCAGTTTAAGGCATATTCTTCTATGGTAACACTAGTCTATGTTTTCAATTTGCTCAATTTGGTTTGCAATTGTTTTTTGTTGGTTTGCACGAGTTACGAGATTGAGTACCTATCAGTATTGAATTGCAAAATTTAATTTAATAAAGTAACAAGTAAAGATTATCAACGGTCACGCGGCTGACGATCGACGAGACAATCGGTATTTCGTAAACAGACACGGAAATTCGAATCTGTTCTCGTAATGGATTTAATTACGGAATTGATGAAGGAAATTAATCTGAACAACTTAGATGTTGGGTCGTCGACATGGGTGGATATTACTCATATCAACAATCCACATAGCTTCTACGTTCGACCTACCTCCTACAGAAGTTTTATAACATCAGTTGAATTTCATGGTCAGAAACTTACACAGCAAGATCTAAAGTTGAATATGATTATTGTTTTTTACTCAGAAATTCTGAAGCAGTTTTGTAGAGGTTTAATTTATCATATAGATATAGCAAAAAAGAATTGCACGTGTGACATATTTGCCATTGACTATGGTTGCCTAGAGAAGTCTGTATCTTTAGATAATATGTTTTGTCCTCTAATTGAACGGGAGATACCGCCTTTAGCACATCACTGTCAGTTAGCTAATTGTGAACCCATTAATGGCTCCTGGAAGAAAGACGACATAGATGCTATGAAATATTATGTAGGAACAGAGAAGGCAAAGTTAATAGTAACTGAGAGAACAAGCTTTAAACTTGTAGTTGAATTGTTTAACACCTGTCCTGATGATATAGCTACAATGCTGGCATTAACGGGTTACTCCACTATGGGCTATAACGAAAATGCTATAAGCTACATTCCTGATTTCAAGCAAGAAGAACATTATTACACCTATACAAAGTTGGAACCGGGTAATATTTTACATGTCCGAACTCTATCGGGAATCAATCTTGATAGTTTTTTTGTTGCGAAACTTGACGACTATGACAACTATATTAATAATGTACATAACTTTATGGCATATTCAAAGCAGGCACAAAATTTGAAGCCAGAAGATATAAAAGTAAACAAACCTGTAAGTGTATTTGAGTGCAAGTTCCGAAGATATGAGCGTGGAATCGTACAAAAGATTATATCTGCGGAAGGAGCATTGGTACGCCTGGTGGACCGGGGTATTCTTGTTGAAGTGGGTATAGACCGAATGAAGCCGATGTCGCAACATTATTTTTTAAATCCTGTGACTGCTATTTATTGTAGAACAGAAAAAAGTCAACAAGATGACAGTAGATTACAGAAATGTTTACACCCAGGTTTTGAATTTCTTATTCAAATTAAAGAGGTTGGAAATGAATTTGATAAACCAAATATAGTAATTGTATCTCTATTGAACAAATAAAAATAAATGCTGCTATTACAGTCCAACCTGAGTAAGCAAGAACTGGATTAGTGAGAAACCTCTATAAGCAAGACAAATATTTCAGTCCCTTGGACCCTCGCTTATCTAGGTTCCACTGTATATGGTTCTTGCATATTTATCATTTTTAATTAACTCTTTGGTCAGACTGTCGCAAAGGGTGCACTTTTTTTAGGACTTAGAAAAATTTTCAAGATTTTTTTTTGGTTCAGTATGAGACCCACTTTTTAT
>QDHC01003372.1:1237936-1251967 GCA_013186455.1 Papilio dardanus tibullus | reverse complement strand
AAAATGCTATAAGCTACATTCCTGATTTCAAGCAAGAAGAACATTATTACACCTATACAAAGTTGGAACCGGGAAACATTTTACATGTCCGAACTCTATTGGGAAAAGATCTTGATAGTTTTTTTGTTGCGAAACTTGACGACTATGACAACTATATTAATGATGTACATAACTTTATGGCATATTCAAAGCAGGCACAAAATTTGAAGCCAGAAGATATAAAGGTAAACAAACCTGTAAGTGTATTTGAGGGCAAGTTCCGAAGATATGAGCGTGGAATTGTACAAAAGATTATATCTGCGGAAAGAGCATTGGTACGCCTGGTGGACCGGGGTATTCTTGTTGAAGTGGGTACAGCCCGAATGAAGCCGGTGTCGCAACATTATTTTTTAAATCCTGTGACTGCTATTTATTGTAGAACAGAAAAAAGTCAACAAGATGATAGTAGATTACAGAAATGCTTACACCCAGGTTTTGAATTTCTTATTAAAATTAAAGAGGTTGGAAATGAATTTGATAAACCGAATATAGTAATTGTATCTCTATTGAACAAATAAAAATAAATGCTGCTATTACAGTCCATCCTGAGTAAGCAAGAACTGTATTAGTGAGAAACCTCTATAAGCAAGACAAATATTGCAGTCCCTTGGACTCTCGCTTATCTCGGTTCCACTGTATATGGTTCTTGCATATTTATGATTTTTAATTCAATCTTTTAATTTCCTATTATATTTATATTCTGGAAAATTTCCATAGCTTTGCTTGGCATGATAATAGGAAAGATAACTTATGTTAATATCTTAGATAGATTATGTATTCTGAAGGATGAAGCACAAAAGTAAGGCATGTTGGAAGCCCTGCGGAGGCCTTATGTCGAAAATTGGGTTACTTTTATTAAAATTGTATGGAATCTGTGGTTCAAATGTTAAAATTTGTGCTAATTTAAATCCACAAGAGTGTTGTCTATAATGCGTCTATATGAAATTATTACACAATTTTTATGTTTCTCAAAATAAATAAATCATAACAATGTTATAAATGGCGATAATGAAAAATAAAAAAACAAAATATGTCATTTGTAATTTAAGAAAATTATTATTTTAAACAGGTATTAATTTATTTTCTTTGTTCTTCGTTCTTTGACCATCGAAATAGCCATGGCAAAGTAGATTAGTAATACTATAAAGACCGTCATACGCTATGTTATTGAAAACTTTACGAATATAATCTCGAAAAGATTTATAATTGTACCAATATTATAATTATAGTAGTTTAAATAATTATATGGAGATCACTTACCCACAGACAAAAGGTTTCCAAAGTGTGGAACCACGTAATGGAACAAGTCACCTTACTTTAAACACATCGCGTTTCAGAAATACGACGTAATAAAACTAAAAAGCATTTGTCGTAATGAGCGACAAAATCATAAATCGATTAATATTTTACTCAGTAAGAATTTTCAAAGCATAATATTTTCACTTCAAGTTCACAAAATGTCACTGTTTGAAAATGAAATGACACTGTTCAATTTTGACCCATTAAAATTTTCACTGATTTTCAAACACTCTGAATAAAAACAGCTGGCTGATACCAAACCAAAGCATGTTTTTTTCTCATTCTGACTACCATAGACAAAAGAATTCTCAGCAATAGGATGGTGTTGTCAGGTTAAAAGAAATATTGGTGTACATTATGGTTTTCCATAAATTTTGGCAAGTATGCTTGAATACAGAGAAACGGACTAAGCAAAAGGCAAATGAACTCTGTTGTTCTAAGTAAAAGTCTGGAAAGTAAAGTTATTTATTGTTAATTTATTTCAGGAATGAGTTTAAGTAAGAGTTAATTGATGTACAAAACGGTTTAATATTCACAGTACAAAATCATCATCATTAGACAAACATAAGTTTTTTAAAATATCTGATGGCGACGGGATACTTTTATCATTAATTGGTACAGAGTCAATCAAATCTTCGAGATGATCTCCGAACATTTCGTAGTTTTTGTATTCCGTAACGTTACTATTAACACGAGAGTAATCAGGATCTGCTATTGCGTCGTGGCGTCGGTTAGTTTCGGTAAAAGCTTCTGATATTATAGAGAAACCATCGGATTCAATGTCTTCCAAAGATAATTTTGCTCCAGTGCGAACTAATTCCGCATTAGCCTCAGATATTTCTCTGTAATTTAGGTTATTGCAATTTCCTTCATTGGTAGTAGATACAGGGTCGCTTGTACATTTCTTTCTAAGTTTTTCTACTAGATCACCAGACTGCCGAACGACAGTACCAGGCGGCTGAGCTTGACACTTATGCGTTCTTTGCGATACCTGCACACAAAATTACGATTGTTTTTTTTAATTTAAAATAATTTTATAGCAAACGTCAACTAACATAATATAAACACTTAATAAAGATAGAAAATAATGTCTTACTTTATATCGAAAGCTTTTTTTGCAAGCTGTACATTTATAAGGCATGGCGCCTGTGTGTATTCTGCGATGCACTAAATAAGAAACACGTTGACGAAAGCATTTCCCTGAAACAATATTTCTTTAATTATTTGGTTTTACCTTATGGTTGAACTCGATAGATTCATAGCTTAGGCCACGAATACTTACCACATGTTTCACAGGAAAACGGCTTTTCTCCGGTATGTATGCGTTGGTGGTTATGTAGAGTCGATAATTCCTTAAAAGCTCGATTGCAGTAATTACATACATGAGGTTTTTCATCATTGTGATAAAGGAGATGTTTGTGGTAAGATTGTTGAAAGGTAAAAGTTTTGTTACATTGTGTACATGCGTACGGTGTTTCTCCTGAAATAATATGTAACGTTACAATTGACTATGATTACAAAGGTCATAAATTAAAGTGTTAATTGATGGTAAATTAATTCACCGCAAAGTGCTAGATATATAATGGCTTCGTTTTAGATTTAAATTTTGGTCGATTTTCGTTGTAAACAAAGCCAGAAAGCGCAATGATTAATGGCTCTTGTTAAAGTTAAATGCGTTTTTGGAATGAACCCCTAATTAATATAAAATTATTTTTGACATGAACGGTACGTAATGAAGTGAAAATTTGTTAGTAGTATTACCTCAAATGAACACCAATATGTTTAACCTGTATGAAGACGTTTGTGCTTCTTCAAAAAGTATTTTGTCGTAAAGCTTTTGCGGCAAACATCACACTGCCACTGTTTCCCATCACTCCTATCTGGTATTGTAGGTATACTTTCTGTTTCAAGATTTCCACTTTTATCCTTTAATTTTTTTGTCGTGTCAGATTGGGAAGAAAAGCCGTAGTGCGCTACTCTTAAATGGACCATAAGTGAACCCCTCATTTTAAAAGTTTTAGGACATAAATGGCAATTGTAGCTTGAAAAGTTGTTTTCAGTTTTGTCATCTAAATTGTGCAATAAACATTTATGCATTTTTAATATGTTGGAATCTATAAAGCGTAAACCACAAACATTACATTTATGGTCGGTTTTCACGGTAGTTGTTTCAGTTTTCATGGTTTGTATGTACATCGAATTATTATTTTGAACACATCCATCTACGGTACTCTGTAAATCTATAATGGGAACAGTATTCAAAGCAATCACTGGTAACTTTGGATATATTTTAACGAACTTAACTGGCGCCGAAGTCACTGGTACTTTATTTTTAGAAGGTGCCGTCGTTCTTGTTTTCTTCATCGTCGTAGTCGTATGAGATTTGTGGCTCGCATGTTTAGCTTCAGATTTTGGCTCCGTCTTTTCATTTTCCAACAATCCTTGTGGCGATAATAACGAAACGTGACTGAAGAGATGTATGGTTAATTTATCCAGTCCTGACAAAGATTCCTGACATATTGGACACACTATATTGTTGGTGGAGACGTAGATCAATCTGTCTTTTAACGCTTGAGCAGAGTTGAAAACACCAGTATGTAAACATATTGGACACGGTAAGGACGCTGCGTCAGCACTCATTTACTTAACTTAGATTTGAAACGAAAAACGACCTTAGTTTTTGTGAACTATATGCTGCTGCGATGGAACAAAACTAAGCCAGTCGCACGTTATTTTTAGAGCGCGGCGTGAACTCTTTTGGCGGCATTTCAAGATATCTTACTACATAAACGATATGAATTCTTAAACAGAACACCAAGATTAATAGTTACTGTTAATATTTTGCAGCTATTAACATAATAGAGTAACTGTGCCAACATCTTACCAAAGTCTTTAAAATTATCGTCAATTACGGCCTGATTATACACACAATCAAAAAGTAATTATTTATTAATTAAATTCCTTCTGTTTTTCATTGAAGTAAAAAGGATAAAAGAAATTGATATTCGGGTATTATCGCAAGGAAATTATTTGATAAAGGCAAAATATAATATAAGTAGAAAGAAGAAATTTAACAGAACTTTTCTCAAAGGACATAAAGCGTGAGATTGTTACATATTTCCCTGATTTCATCAGGTTCATTCGTAGAAATAAATTATTACACTGCTACATGTTTATATTTGAATCAATAGTTATAAATAGTACATGGTCGGAAGCCCCATGCAAGATCAAGAGCAACAACGCAACAACATAATATTTATCTGACTTGATTTTCATCTTTCACTTATACTTTTTAACATAACTATCCTTATTTTCTTCGATATTTCTGTAAATTCTGCCGTCGAAATAGGTAAAGGGTCAAACCTCCAAACTTCGAAATTAATTAAACCTGGTGTAAATATGGCAAGACATGTTGGTTAAAAAAAAATTACTTGTCTATGGGAATTTGTCCACTAAAAGTCAAAGTCAAAAATCGTAGAAAGAAAAAAGTATAGAAATGGCAATGGCGTATGTGGTGTAGAGACAAAAAATGCCTTAGACAGTTTAAGTTAGACTACGTGATAGCTATGTTGTGCATGCATCACTTTACTGTCAAATTTCTGGAGTCCAGAAATATGACACAAGTCCAGAATCTGGAGCCACACAAAAAAAAGCACATAAGGAGAAAGGGACCAAAGGTCTATGTCACGTTACGTATATTTCGTATAAATGTGTCTCAATCTCAAGTAGTATGACATATGCATGTCTAATCTGTTTTTTTTAATCTAAGTCAAAAACAAAAGCAAAATACGGGATGACGTTTGTTTACTTTTTTTGTTATGTTTTGATTTGACTTTTGTTTACCTGTTTCTAGGTTTCCAGGTTTCAAATATGACGTAT
The DNA here is from genome assembly GCA_013186455.1 of Papilio dardanus tibullus. Taxonomy (NCBI): domain Eukaryota; kingdom Metazoa; phylum Arthropoda; class Insecta; order Lepidoptera; family Papilionidae; genus Papilio; species Papilio dardanus. The sequence continues at coordinate 1,246,750 of QDHC01003372.1, read as the reverse complement.
AATTTGTTTGTTGGTTCGATGCGAATACTATTGGGTTACGTGGAAAAGTAAATTTTAAACTAATTTATCACATAAGAAATTGATACATTTTTTTATTTCATTGTAACATCTAAGTATGACAATGAGTGTGGCTGAAAAGGTACCGGGTTATATGGCTCAATTACTAGAGGAACTGGGATGGAATCAAGGAACGAGAATTCCATTAGCCGACACCGGTAACAGCAGTTTGGAATCAATATTAATTGCCAGGTAAACTACATTCATGTAAATTGAAATATCATAATAGTTTAGTTTTCTAAATGTATTTTCTTTTTAGACAAAATGAAATCCAGTCCTTAAAAGAAGCACTATCGTTACAGCTACAAAAACGTAATGATCTTAATAAATACAAGGACTTTGTACATACTGAATATCAAGAAAATACTGTAAGTCATAATATAAACTATCTATATAGGTTGCAATATATTGTTCTTAAATAACTTTATATTTGTAGCGTCTACTATTTGCTCAAAGACAACAACTAGAGCAGGAAATAAAAATACATCAGCTGTCGAAGAATGAAGCCGATAGGTTTGACAAGGATATGGTTGAGTTGAACAAAGAGAGTAGTGCTGCCGCTGAGAGGATTGATAGGGTGCAAAGTAAAGTTTTTAAACTTCACATGATTATGTATTTTATACTATAGCACAATCTAGTGTTCACTAGCACAAGCACATAGTACAATATTGTAGCACAACATGAACAATTAGTAAGTATTTTATTTCATGGTAGTATGTTATATTCAGGATTGTAAGCTTACTTTAAAATTCAATTCAGATTTCGGCCGTATTTAGCATAAATACAATTTTCTTGCACATACTAAAACTTGTATGAATGTGAATTAGCCCTCAGTAAATAAATCAAAATGTTTGTCATTCATTTGTAAGAGTGGAGCTGATATCGCTTCGCTATTTCAGAGAATCAAGGTGGCTTGTTGAAAAAATTCCTTTAAGCCTTAAAAATATTTTTTGTTCGAAATTTGAAAGTCACAAATCAAAATCACAGGCAGTATCGCTCGTCTCCTGAAAAAGGCTGATACGTTAAAGACTGAAGTATGCGGCGAGAGGGGCGCACTGCAGGAGTGGCGCGCCGCGCTGGAGCGGACCGCCAGCGATATTACTGCCATCGAACAGTTCACTAAACAGGACCTGTCTAAAGCTAAAGTAATTGCTAAATAAGTAGATGCATTGTTACTTCAAGTATTGTATTACATCTTTTGAAGTCAAGCAAATTAAAAAGAGTTAGACGAAGTTTTCTTAAAAGAATGTAAACAGTATTTTTGAAAAAAAAAACGCCATTATTTTGATAAAGAATTTATAATGTCTATACAATTGTATTTTATTTCCAAACTTCGTATTTGTAGACTCTGGAGACGAAGAGACTGCAGCTGAAGCAGGATCACGACCGGATGCGTGACCGCCTCAACCAGCTCGTCGGTAACCTGAGCGCCGAGGAGCGCGCCTGCGAGAGGATCTCTGTTCAGGTTATATAGATTCCAACAAGGGGCTGGAGTTTAGCTAATAGGGATGTCTAGGATCAACCTAACCATCCTGGTCTAATGTTGATTGGAATTGAAATGTATGGTCTCTATTCATTATCACCACGCTATGCAGCTCATAGAAGGGTTCACAGTGACTAGGTTTAGTCAACCACACTGGCCCAGTGTGGGTTGATTGACTACACACTTATCTTTGAATTTATTTGCAGATATGTGCAGGTTGCATCATTATCGTTTCCCCCAAAAATCAGTGTTACAGTATCATTATTTGACAGGTGATGGAAGGCATGGAGCAGAGGAAGCAAATGATGGTGATGTGGACCGGCGCGGTGGAGAATCTGCGCCAGCGTGACGTCGATATTAGACATATTAAAGAGGTAAATTAGAATAATACGGCTATTTTTATTAAAAAGTTAACTTTACCCGTGATTCTGTCCGCTCAGAATTAAATAAACAAATTAATTTAAAAATTAAAAATCAGTCAGAAGCATATGTGGGTTTTCCAAACTTTAATCTATATCTATGACTTCTTTAATCTATAAATTTCACCAAGGCCAGTTCAGTTATTTTAAACATACCTTTTAACAAACATCCATCTATCCAACTTACGCATTTATAATATTAGTGATATTACACAAAGATATTACTATACTATAAAATAAATCATCTAATCAGTATAGAACGGTCCGTTACGTGGAAGAATGATGATGCATTTTCCCAGTTCTTACGCTATGGTAAGAGACAACTGGAAACACCAAACCTAAGCGATAAGGCTTCATTAGACCGAGTTCGCGAAAAAAAGGGCGATTTTGCTTCAGCGTAAGGCCTTTTTTTCGTGACATTGGTCTATTGAAGCCGTAGAGTTATTAAAAAGATCGTATCAGGATTACGCAGTGCTGGAGGCGGCTGCGAACAAGGTGACGGAGCAGTGCCGCGAGCAGCAGGGCTTCTGCGAGCAGCAACGCGCGGACAACGCGGACGCCACGCGGGAAAACATCGGCCTCGCGCAGCAGCTCAGCCTCACGCGCTTCCAGCATCAACAGACTTTGGAAGAGAATTTAACATTGGATAGCGAGGTATTTTAGATTTTTATATGTACATAATTACCCGACGCTCTTACACATCGGCGCAGAAATTCAAAGATATGTGTATTCACGCTAAATACGCGCTAGTCGTGGAGTTGCGGAAAATGGAGCCCGTCATGGGTTAAACCTTACCTTTATTTTTTTATAGTGAGGTATCTATGCAGCTAACCAATGCTGGACATAGGCTGGACGTAGTGGTATTTTTGAAACATAATTATGTTTCAAAATCACCTCGGTGTTCCCGCTAGTCGTTTGCTCCCTTTTCTAATAGAATAAAAATTCCTTGACGGCTTCAAACAACGTTCGAGACACAATTAAAGGTCAGGTTGATTGCACCGCTAGTGGCCCTTAATCCGCCAAAAGTATTAAGGCTTCATTAGACCGTGTTCATGGTATAAACGGAGATTTTGCTTTGGCGTAAGTCCGTTTTCATCGGGACCTCTGCTTAATGAAGCCGTCGGGTAATAGTGACCAATGTATTGGATAATTTTAAACAAGACCTGATGATGAACTCTTTAAAAACAACAAAATGAAACTGTAATTCGATTAAAATGTTTTTATATTTAAATTTTGTGATATTTTTTACAGTTTAAAGCTATGCAACGTGAGCTCAGCAACATGCGTAACTTCCTTGAAAAACTCCGTATAGAAAATAAAAGCATAATGGAGGAACAGCGCCATAAAGATAGCGCTGTTAAAAATATTATTGACAAGGTAAAAACTACTCATAATTAATTGTTTTTGTTAATTCGAATTTTAACCATAAAAAGAAATTATTACTTCTAGATCAGAGAGCTTAAAGAAAAAGTATTAGAATCAACGGATAAATCTAAGAGTTCTGAGAAACGAGCCAAGCAGCTGGAAGAGATGCTCAATGTAAGTTAATTAAATACAATATTGTATGTTTTTTTCTTTATATTATAAAGTGTCAAACGAGCAAGGAGCCACCTAGATTTGCTGAAATAGCGAAGCGACCGCTGCCCGTAGACATCTGCAATTGCAGATGCGTTGCCTACTCTTAATCTACGGAGGAGGAGGCGCACAGCAAAAGGATAATTCCTTTTCCTATACGATCCTCCCCCGCCATATCCACTTCCTCTTCCCATAATTTCCTAATAAGAAAAGGATAGGAAGAGAAAATGGACTAAAATGTGTAAAAAGTAATAAAATTACTATGTAAAATATAATTCACTAGCTGTTGTGCGCGACTTCGTCCGCGTCGAATAATATAGCCTATGTTACTCGGGGGTTATGTAGCTTTCTTATGGTGAAAGATTTTTAGAAATTGGCTTAGTTCTCGAGTTATTTCAATACAAACAAAAATACATATTTTCTCTCTTTATAATATTCATAAGAGACGTTACATTTACAAAAAAATGAGATTTTTTTACAAATATATGCGTATCGCGCCGAAGACGCAGATATGAATACAAAACAATTCAAGGCGATAAAAATTATATGACAGGATGAGGAGAGATACGCGAACTCTATGAACCTGAACCAGCAGCGCGCCATGCACTGCTCCTTCATGGAGAGTCAGAAGCTTCTAGAGCTAAAGAACGAAGAGAAACTCTTCAGCATGAAGTTGAAAGGTTTGTTAATTATATTACGAATCGTCCAATACAATATTACGATTTTCACGAACTATTATGTTTTTAGGTTTTTTGTCTATATACAAAAATATTCTTGTAAATCTTATGGCCGAATGTTCAAACATTCACTCAAATTTAAGCGTCGCTGAAAATCTAATTGGTGTCAAAATTAAACGAGATCGCCGTAGAAGGAGTTTAAGCCTGGACTTAACATGGACGACGCTCTTAAATATTTGAGTAGCGTTTGAAAATTCGCCCTATGGTTTTTTAAGTATGAAGTTACAGTTTAATCTCGTATTACAGCGTCCAAAGCGGTGATGAGTAAACTGGACACGAAGCAACGTAACATTGAACGTACTCTGCAAGGACTTAAGGAATCTCTTTACTCTATTGTATGTGTTCATTTATATCTCTATTTTTTTAGAAACTTTTGTCGTATTTTATGTTATTTTGGTGATATTGTGTGCAGTGCTACCAGCTGGAGACGACGGGTGCGCGCGTGGCGCACATGGAGGGCGCGCAGGCCGAGCGCGAGTGCTCCGCCGAGCTCGCCGCGCAGGAGAATAGGTCACTTACTTATATTGTTACTAAGGATTGCATCGTACTATGTCCACATACATTGAATGCATAAATTGCATTATTTACAGTGTTCCTTTTGTGTAAATTTGTTGTCGTTTGCCACATTTTTTTAAAATTATGTGAACCTTTTTTCTGTGTGTTTATGTTTAGCAATAAATGTATTAAATGGGACGTCTCTGAGTAAAAATTCTACAAATGAATACTTAATCAACCATTAAACAATATTGAATGATTCCTGTGTTTATTAGCTTTTTAAAATGGTAATTATATTCTGTTGTTATATATATTCAAAGATATGTGTCACGAAAAATACGCGCTAGTCGTGGAGTTGCGGAAAATGGAGCCCATCATGGGTCGAACTAAATACTCTATATTTAGGTGTAATATATTTTTGTTTGTAGATTGAAGGAGGTGTGCGGGCGTCACGCGGCGCGCGTGGCGCTGCTGGAGCGGCACGCGGCGCGCCTGCACGACGACATGCGGCGCCTCGCACGCGACCTGGAGATCAAGAACGCAGACTTTGTTACCCTGGTACTTATCAGACCATATTATATATTAAAAAACATTAAGACAAAACTTTGTTTTTATGCGAGAATAGAGCGTTATTTGAAAATTATCGTCTTTTACAATGTATTTATTTTTACTACGAAATCCATCTAAAATTTTTTTGAACGCGATCATTGAAAGATCGGTCATGATTAATTATGCGACAATCATTCTCTCAGAAGTTTTAGTTGCCTTATGGCTTCATTAGACCGAGTTCGCGATAAAGAAGGCTGTTTTTTGTGCGACATCGGTCTAAGGAAGCCGTAGGGTAAGAAACTAATAAATGTCAAATGCATATATCGGCATATATCGGCATAATCACGCAAAATACGCGCTAGTCGTGGAGTTGCGGAAAATTGAGCCCGTCAGAGTTCGAATTTACTACTATTACAACAAATATCAAAAACACTAAATAAGGTTTTTGTTTCCAGCAAAGTCGTTTAAAAACATCGATGTTGAACGTGTCCGGGGGCGAGAAGGAGGTGATGGCGTCGCGGGAGGAGTGGCGGCGCATGCGCGTGGAGGAAGCACTGACACGGCTGCGCGTCGCGCACGCCACGCGCGCGCTCGCCGGACTCGACCGCGTGCACTATACTATCGATGAGCGCCGGCTGCAACTAGACGCGGTCAGTACACACGACTCATCGCTCACTATTTTATCGCGACCTCGGTTTAATGAAACCGAAGCATTAGAACATGAATCCAAGTGCATTTCAATAAATGAATCAAATATTTTAATAAAACATTATGTCTATCATTTTTTTCTAGAAATGTCTACTTTTTACACATCAGTAACTATAGGGCTTCATCGGATCGAGTTGATAAAATCGGAGATTTTTCTTCGGCGTGAGGCTGTTTTTTGGTTGACAACGGTGTAATGAAGCCATAAGGTAAAGAAAGTGTTGTACATCAGGCAATGAAAGAGCGTCTGGTGGAGATAAGCGCGCGTCGCGACATGTTCGGAGTGCAGAAGCGCGCGCTCGTGGAGGAGTGCGGCAAGCTGCGCGGCGAGATACGAGAGCGCGAGCAGCGCGTGCATCAGCTCATTAAACGGTACACACACACATTCACTCATTCACTCAATCATTCAATCTAGTATAGAATGGATTGAATGATCAACACATAGTAACCCTTCGCCTTCATTAGAACAAATCAAGACGGACTTAAGCCGAAGCAAAATATCAGCTTTTATCGCGAACTTGGTCTAAAGAAGACAAAGTATAAGACAGCTATGACTGATTCTGATTACCTTAAGTTTAGACGTATAAGCTACAAACAATACACTCACTCATTCATTCAATCGAGTAAAGGATGGAATGAATTTGGGCCAGCATAGTTGATTATGGCCTAATCACTCCTTAAGCTTTGTTCGAACTAGGACAGTATTTTAGTGAAGTAGCAAGTATTTCATTAAAAAACGTGTGCGAACAGCAACATTTTAGTCGAATAGGATTGCAGTAGTTGTTCGCGCCAGATTGTATTTTAGTAGAGTAGCCCGTAAAACGTGTGCGCATAGCAACATTTTAATAAAGTAGGCTAGAAAAACGTTTTACTCGAGCCAATCCATTTTACTCTACTCGGTCCGAATAGCTCGTTTACTGTGTTTTTCTTTATAACCTAGTTATTTGACACGTTTTTTTTTGTTTGTGTAATAAATGAAGCAATGTTTAATATATGTTGTTGTCAGCCACGACATATTCATTGCGTCACTGGGCAAGGACGAGTCGGGGCAGCAGCTCAGCGTCACGTTCTTCAAGATAAAGGTAACAAACACTTCTTATTGTTTATCAACACGTACTATATTGCTAATAAATTCCTAAGAAAACAGGTGCTATGGAAAAGTCTTGTAATTCATTTTCGATTTATGTTAATGAATAATATGAAATGTTATAATATGCTGTTTAAATTAGTTAGTAGGGTACTTTTAAATTTTACTAATTTCGAAAGAAATGTTTTTTTTTTATATTACCAAAGTGGCAAACGAGCAAGCGGTCTCCTGGATTCGCTGAAAAAGCGAAGCGACCGCTGCCCATAGACATCTGCCATTGCAGATACGTTGCCTACTCTTAATCTACGGAGAAGGAGACGCATAACAAGAGGATAATACCTCTTCTTATGCGTCGCCTCTCGCCCCGCCAATCCACATCCCCTTCCCATCATTTCCTTATGAGAAAAGGATAGGAAGGGAATGTGGACTAAAATGAGGCCTCCGGCACCACACTCGTCAGATGAAACGGTCGGAATAGCTTCCATTTGACGCCTGTCTTCTTTGCCGTCGTGGTATTTCACCGGGCGAGCCGGACAATTCGTGCGAAGATGTTAAAGCGGGCTCTACCACTGTGTGTGTTGCGGAACACTTTATTCTTTTAATTAATATGGCTAAAAAGGTTCTATGGTATGAAAATTGTAAGTAATTGGTACAAGTTCGCGGCGGAGCGCGCGGAGTTGCGCGAGCGCGGCGCGCGGCTCGACGCTGAGATAGTGAAGTGCGAGCGCGACGTGTCCGCGCTGGAGGCGACCATGCGCGTGGTGCACGCCGCGCACCAACACTTCATGAAGCAGCACGCGCCGATACAAGACGGCGGTGAGACAAAAACATACATTTAACCCCTCTTGGGTACTGTAACGTTCCAGTCCTAGGGATATATTATGGCTCAATCATCACTACACCACGTCTACAATCGTACCCCACACGCACACCGCCTCGCCGGCGTCTGACACACAACTGACAACATGGCGCGATGCCCGAGACACCCACAGACAACCAGACCATAGTCAATACACTACAGGTACATTTGACTTTTGAGACACGTCATTCACTTTTTTCCCCTAAGAGCGGACGGCACCATACATTTATTCTCGTTGGTAACTTATACTTTCTTAAAACATACTTTATATTAACTTTATACATATGTTATGTACAACATAAAACTTAAATATGTTTACGTGACTACAGCGTTGTTAACACTTCACTTTTTTCACCTATCTTTTTTACTAACAAGAGGCAAAGGTCTTATGGTCATTATGCCACCAAAGAGTTGCGATATTGACTGAACTGACGTAGAACAAAAAATTAAGCTTTTAGGTACATTTGAAATCTGAGATACGTCGTTCACTTGGTTTAAAAAAATCAAAAATTATTTCAGTTCGACATGCAAATATTTTTTAAAATAAATCCGTACCCAAAGGGTTAACCTTTTTAATTTTTGTTATAATTTTTTTGTGGGTGTAAATCTAAGGCGCGAGGCCGTAGGTGACTACAGATTACGTCGTCCTCCGCCTCCGTCTAAGTTCAATTTGCTGTGAAACACAGAAAACAACATTAACTAAGGTCTTAGTACTATTTACGCAATTAAGTAACATCTTAATAAAACCAAGAGATAATTTATCCGTAGCTTTTGCGAAGAGAATAGTTTATACTAACATAAACATCTTATTTAAAATCCAAAATATTCTTAAGTTCCTTTTTCCACAT
>QDHC01003372.1:1220437-1237614 GCA_013186455.1 Papilio dardanus tibullus | reverse complement strand
CTCTCTTTTCAAAACAATTATTTTTTTTTACTTCTCTTTTTTTTTAACATAGTTATAGGATTGTTCATGCTAACACTTTATGAATGTAACTTATCTGAAAGAAAGCATATTTTATTTTATTTATTTATAATTACCTATTTCTTAGTTTTAAGGGTGTTTTGTAATATGTATACTAGATCTGAGGCTCAGAATCAATTGGAGAGTGTGAGAGAGCAGGCGGCGCGGCAGGAGGGCCGGCTGCAGAACGCGCATGACGTCATCAGCCTCAACTTGAAGCGCGCAAAGAAACTGTTCGACGATGTCGACGAGTGGCGCATATTTAAGGTAAACATGTTTACCAGATATTTTTACACTATACAGTGAAACCTGGGTAAGCGAGAAATCTCTATAAGTGAGTCATTCTCTAGTCCCGATGGACAACCTTCATAAGCGAAAAACCTCATTAGAGAGAAACCTCTATTAGCGAGTCATATCGCGGTCCCTTGGACTCCCGCTTAGGTTCGACTGTATTATTATTTTTATTTTAACAATCTAGTGTAAAAAAACCAAATACTTGTAGTAATTTCAATTTATTCCATACTAACTGTCACACGGGAAAAAAGAACATAGTAAGTAGCCTATATTATGCGGAAACTTGTAAGAGGTTTGATATATGACTAAAATGTTAATTATTAAGATAATTGTCAACCGTTTGTTTCCCGAAAATTATAAAATAAAATAAACTGTGTGTCCTGTCAGACTGTTATATACCAAATTTCACCAAGATACGTTAACCCGTTTTTGAGATACCTTTAAATATCCATCTATCGTAACTTTCGCAATTATAAGATTAGTATGAAGTAAGATTCAACGAAATTGCGTATTTTTGAATACCATCAAATTTTAACTCACTCAGACCTGACACATGCACTCGGAGAGACCATAACTTTGTATTGAATAGTAGAACGGTAGTTTGTTGGAATTAATTTCCTGTGACGTCACAATTAGCTAAGCTTTCAATCTAATATGCGTTAGTTGTCAATGAACAACCGCAACTACGCGGAGGCGGCGTACACGGCGCTGCAGGCGGTGCACGCGGCGTGCGCGGGCGTGCGCGGCGCGGGCGGACACCTCGCCGTGCTGCTCGCTGACGAGGACGTGCGCCGTCATCTCAATAAATACAACATGAGACTTAATTCATTCATCGACAGGTCAAATAATACAATTTTTAGGATGTCTCATGGTACATTGTGTCCTAGCAACGTGTCCGGTTGACGGATGAAGCACGACTAAATATATTTTGTATGGGCTGACGGCTCGGGCCCGGACGGTAACCTGTCGGGGCACGGTGTAAGTGAGTAATAACTAACATTGGTAGTGCCTGTTTCAACATCTTCGCACGAATTGTCCGGCTCGGCCGGTGAAATACCACGACCACACAGAAGACAGACGTCAAATGGAAGCTATTTCGTGTTTCGTCTAATGAGTGTGGTGTCGGAGGCCAAATTGTAGCCCACTTTCTCTTCCTATCCTTTTCTTATAAAGTATTGATGGGAAGGAGAAGTGTATATGGCGGGGGAGGGGACATATAGGAAGAGTAATTATCCTCTTGCTGTGCGTCTCCTCCTCCGTAAATTAAGAGTAGGCAACGCATCTGCAATTGCAGATGTCTATAGGCAGCGGTGGCTTCGATAATTCAGTGAATCAAGGTGGCCACTTGCTCGATTGCTACTTATTAATATAAAAAAAATAGGAAAGTTCACGGAACATCGTGTCCTAGCAACGTGCAACGTGCCCGAGCCGGGTGACGGACGAAGCACTGACAAAATATATGTTGTATGGACACACTGACGGCTCGGGCCCGGTCTGAACCCAATCGGGACACGTTGTACCATGACTCATGCTTTAAACTGACTATATAAATGATAATTCTCCCTGCAGGATCATCGCAAGCGAGACCACTGCTTCTGTAGGACCACCGCCAGTGCTTGAAGGTAACAATTTTCATTACTTCAAATGATTAGGACTTACTGACTTAGTTATAACAGGTCCCAAATATAATTTTTTAAAGTTGTGAATAACACCGAATTAACTGCATGAGGAAAGAAAACTACAATGCCGTGATAAAATATTATTGAAGTACCTACCGTTACGTATTTTAAGAGTGGCCATGATTACTGATTTGTACATAAGGATAACCACTATTATTATTGCTATAACTAAATAAGCGTAATAAATATAAATAAACTTCGTTAATTATCTATAGAACCTCGTAAATAAAGAATTGAGACACAACTTCAATAGATGGGGATCCTGGAAGCGGCAGACCTCAGTTAAATTCAAATGATTTATTGATATACAATTAGATAGGACTCGTATGTACTATAAGCGAATGGGTATTAGTTATCCTGTCCAGTTGGGCAGTTTCGCGCAAGCACGCGCTAAAGTTGCAGTAAATATTACTGAAGTTAACTTATATTCACAAAGCTGATTTTTACATATGACGCTCAAGGGTCTAGGACAGTACTCCCTGCAAGCAGTCGGACACTTTGGATGGGGCAAACGGCTTACCAGACACTTTAAATTTAGACGTTTGAACGTTTTGTACGCATTGAGACTACGACGCGGAAAAAATAACCAATGGAACGGTCATGTTAATTGTGTTTGTACAAAAACAGGTCCGAACCTGGGACATAACTACATAATTGCTTTGTACTATTATCCCGTCGTTTACACCTCACACTTTACCTAATTGGTTATTTATAAAAAATGGCGTAGTTTTATTTTTTGTAAGTGGAACACCACGAATTTCCTTGACTGTACACTTTTACTCTTCTCTATAAAAAACATTACTTGAAGACATGATAAGGTCTATTAATATTTTGTTCAGACTCAGTCTTCTCTGATTCGTTGGAGTCGTCGCGCAGCGGCGTGAGCATGGCCAGCGGCTACACGAAGCGTCTCTCCGTCTTCCGCAGGACTCTAGCGCCCAAAGTCGGCGAGCGCACTGTCAGTAAACACCCAATCGATACTATCATTTAGAGCAGATTTTGGGAACCTTAGCAATTAGAGTAACTTGAATTTCACATTTCACAGATAGCTGACGATATTCCTGATCAAGGTAAATATTTACTTAGTACTTTTTTATTTTTTGTTACGCCACAAACCCACAAGAAATTCAAATAGTGCAGCCCGATATATTGAACGTTTATAAAACGATTTAATGTATTGTAGTCGAAGTTATTTTCCAATACCTTTTACAATATGTTGACGGTCCCTACGTAAACAATTGTAACTTATAAATGTAATGAATAATTTAAAGTTAAATTGTTCACGATTTTTTTATTGACAATCACTTTTATACGACCCTTGTTACCAAGGACAGCGAGCACATTCATATTCGAGTTTAAGATGCACGCCGTGCAGACTGCATTATCATACTTTTTCTGTAAAAGATGCAGAATCTCGTTACCCTTCGAATAACCTTTATGTTAATCGTGACTACGTAAACTGGCTATTTGTAATACAACGAATTCTGTAAACTTGGAAGGTATATTAAAAATTACCGATAGCTTGTTCGTTGTTGATGGTTCGCATCTCATTGGACTATTGGATACGATATCCTAGGACAAGATTAGAGCTCTATTTATTTAAAACAGCTAAAACTCACGTGTAATTTTCGATGAATGGTACCGACTAGTTTCGAACTCTTCAGGGGTCCATCATCAGGGCGAGTGCTTATTTTTCGGTGAGTCTCGCAGTGTGAGACGCGCTGCGATCGCGACCACCGAAAAATAAGTATAGTAATGTCTCACGAAAATTTTAACAATTTAAGATTAGAGCTCATTTGGAATGGTAATGATATATTAACAAAATATTGTTGGTCTATTTATTATTCAAGCTCGAAGGTCGACCGTATCTCTGCGCGTTATAAACCTGGGCGTGAGGGAGGCGCAGCCCGGCGACTCATCAGAAGTCTGCACCGTCAGGTCCAGAGCATTCCATTGACCGAACACCAATTTTTAATCGATAATATTTGTGTGCGTTTTATGTTTTGTTTCATGTTGTTTTATAAAATTTACATTCTACATTTACAGATTGTTTTATTTCTTTTTACCCTGTGACTCAAGTTTGTTTTTCAGTGTGAGTTCGTAACTTCCATTGTGATCGCTCGAGCGATAAATAACTGAACATATTAGTTGTTAGATAGGGAATGTAGCCATTTATTTGAATTAAAGGTTTCAATATAATAAACACAAATAATACACATTATTATAATAATTCTTCTTTATTAACATCATAATTCTAATTTTGAAATATACATCACATACTGTCTTTTAAAATAAATATAAAAACAATGTCTGAATGTGGCAAGAGGCAAGATGGTTGTAAACGCAATGTATCAGGTGGGAACGGGAACAATATTTATTGACATATAATTTGTAAGTACTATTTGCTGGAAATGCTCACTATACAAGCTGACTACTTTTAATTACGTGCTATAGAAAGTATTGTGTAAGTAAGCTCTAGTTAAGGTACTCATGTACCCGGAACATCCCATTTTACAAACACTAGAAAAATTTTCTAATACATCACACTCTAAAAACAGATTTTGACAATATTTTAAAAGTAAATTATTTATTAAAACGTACACTTATTTGTCATGAATTAATATGATAAAGTAAAATAATTATGCATTATTTATACAAGTCAGGAACTTTGTCAAGTTATTGATAAGAAAATAGGCCATATCAAATGTATTCAGAGGAGCCTCATTCAAGTGCATCTTTTCTAGTTTTTTTAGTTTTTTTTTTGAAAATACAAAATATGTAAATAAATTACAGTGTAAATACTTCAACGAGCTTAAAAAGTAGATAAAATAATACATCACAATACTAAGTCTGCAGTGGGCCCGTGTGTGAACAGTAAAAATTAATGGTAATAAATAAGACATGCCTTCCATTACAAAATTTGAAATCAACACAAAATTTTGTCATGGAAATTACATTACAAAGTAAATATACGCAAATGCCTGTATAATGTTACAATAAAAGAGTTTTCAAATTGTCTAACACATAATTGTGGCAATTTATAATACTATAGTGGTTCTAACACTGTTAATACAATCTACTTCATAAGATAGTTCACTGTGTAATTTACATTCCAAAACATAGAAAATTAGCTATTCCACAAATAGGACATAGTGGCTGGAATATGAGCTGCCAAAACCAAATAACATGGGGATCTCAATGGTGAGCAGGCCGTGAGTTGACCTGCAGAGAGCCCGCTTCGTCGCATGATGCGCCCGACGACTACGCTTCACTTCACGTCGCCATATCGGCCTTTCACTTATTTCAAACAGTGTTAGAATATCGAAACGTCATAAGTCAGGAAAACGCAGAGGATCTTCTACATAATCTTCAGGTATAACAAACAATTCGAGAGGTATATTGTCACGGAAATCAAACTTTTGAAAGGTAATTTTTGCAGTAACTGTTGGAAGAATTGGTATATCTATTTTGACTGGGAAGCCCTTAGGTAACTTCATGGCTACAAATTGTCGTAATTTAGCAAAATGTTTGAATGGGGCTATAACTTCCAAAACATTCAATAACATGTCCACACTCAGTGGGAACTCATCGCTCATTGCAATAGTCGCTCGGAAGTTCCTTGATGACTCTTTGTAAACTAGCTCTCTTCCTAAGCTGGGATACTGTCCCGGAGGAGAGGCGATGTAAACTTGCCAGTTCACTCCACTTTCTGGGGGAGGATTTAAGGATGCACGCCGAGTGGGCTCACCATTTGTATCCAAATTCTGTGTATTACCTTTTGTAAGACTTTCGATAATTGCTTTGTTCTTCTGCAAATCATCAGTTGATAAGTGCTCTCTGCGTTTTCGAGATTCCAGTACTAGCCCTGTTATTGTGTAGATATCACTCTTGTAGAGACCTGCAACAGTTTCTTTGCGATCTTCACGAAATATCCAACCAGACTGAGCCCTAGAAAATAGTATACCTTTGGTAGACATCTGTGCTGCCAGGATATCACTCGACATTAATATATCAACCTCATCTTCAATTTCATTTTCTGTTTCTTCATATCGAACTCTTTGATATACCTTAGCTTTATTGTCTAAAACTGTTAAGGCCTCACCTTGTGGTTTTTCGCCTTGGAAAATAAAAGAAATATCGCCTCTCTCCCATTTCATATCGGAAAAGTCCACCAGGGTAGTATCCAGCCTGATGCCTGAGCCCGATTTATAGATTTTACATACATCAGAAGGCAGTATTCTGGAAACTAATGGAACCCATGAATGAAAATCCCACTTCAGTTCCATGTAGAAGTCTTGTATTTGAGCAAGGGCTCTAATTAGGTCAGGCCTTCTTCGGTCCATCTGCTCTCTGGCTTGTTGTTTTAACTTGCGAACGAGTGAGGATATTGTCTGCCTGTCTCCATAACTGATAGCTTCTGCGAGTGGCGACCAGCCGGCGAGGTTTTTGACTTTGACCGGTGCGCCGTGCGCCAGAAGAAGTTGCACGCATTCCTTGCGGCCCAGCATGACCGCCAAGTGCAGGGCAGTATTGCCATGTTTATCTTTGCAAGTGATGTCATTGAATCTCAGTAATGAAGATAGTTTACGTACGTCTCCAACGAAAACACATTCGTGTAAAGGGAACGTTTCTTCCTCTTTTTTACAGACGGAATTAGACATTGCGTGCGTACCAATTGTGTCAATTGATTACTTACATTAGTCACTAATTACAAAAAAATCTTTAGTAAAAATGAATAAATATCTAATCAAAGAGATAAGATTAGTTTCAGAGAAATTACCAATATCGTACACATGATTTCGGTTAGTGTCCAATGCGATTCAAGAAACTATCAAAATATTTCATGTTTCTCTGCTTGACGCAAAAACTGTGATATATATTCAACACGCTTGCACTAAAAAATGTTCTTCATTTTAGTATAATATTAATTTAATTGGTTTATTGCACTAATTTACATCGAACAGTTGCAGCTAATTGAATGACAGTGACACACTGACGGCGGTTGTCAATGTTATTGGGCCAGTGACAAACAGCTTTCTTTTTAAATTGCGACATTTTTTTTTGTTTTGTACAGATAAAAGAACTAAAACAAGTCCCATTTTCTATGAAAGATATTAAATATTAATTAATAGAAATAATAGTTATTAAAATGAGAGAACATTAATTATTGATATTGTAAGTTAAACAGTTTCTAATATACTTTCTTGATGTTCCGTTCGCAAACTGATTGGACCGTTTTTTTTAAGATTTGGGTTTTTGTAGTTATTCGACTACTACTTTACTACGAATTGTTGCTAGTAAGACTTTTCATATTATATTAGAACACAATTTACTATATAAAATAACAAAAAGTAGATGCGAATATACATAATAAAGTACATATGCTACTGAAAAATTGTGAACACTGCACGTTTATAAATTTCCTAGGAAAATTGTAAAGTTAACTACAATAGATTAGTTTGATTCGTACATTCCACTATTACAGTCACATATTGCTGCTTTAGTGATATCTATTGAAGAGTTGAATTAGTGGAAATGTAATGGAAGATGTCGATAAAAAAAATGGAAAGTTCCTACTGCACAAGCACAAAAGTACGGATATAGGAAGGTAGGTAGGTTGAGTTTTTTGACTTCACTAGGAGATGAAAACTAAATACGTCGAATGAAACATCTAAACTACTGGTATTAGTTACGTTTAGTTAAAGTGGGGCAACCAAATGTGACGAAGAAATGGCTGCGTTACAGACAGATAGACAGACACAAGGCGAGACGAGGCGAAGCGAGTTATTTATTAGTGTTGGTTGTAAAGGTCGGCGGCATGGTTAACTATTATATTTGTATAAACATGTTATTTAGATATTTTTAACTCATGTTGTATGCGGATCGATTCCGATTTGAGTTTCAGTATCTGCTTTAAAATGCAGTTGGAGCTTCTGGATTTTAACTATATATCTTGGGTGGAAGAAAAATGTTGCTACTGTAAAAGTTCTACGAGGGTTATTATTAGAAATTGCTTGGAATAGGAATTATAAATTCTAGAAAACAATGAAGTTATTTTTTATAACGAATCGAATGTACTTTGAGAAAAAATATGCTAAAACAAGAGATTTAAAGAATTGAAATAAAGCAAAGCATTATTTATTAAGTCCGTTAGTTTTAATTGAAGAAGAGATATGAATTCGCCAAATTCAATAATACTTGATCACATAAAAATATTTTAGCAATTTATTTAAAAAAAATGTTCGATGCTGATGACAGATTTGTTAGAAATTGAGAAAATTGTGATTTAATAGCAATAGCATTTAGAATATTAACTCAAATGCATTTTGGTAACAAAAAAACGCCAAATTATGATTTTTTACTCACCTCTTAAATATTTTTCTATAGGCACTATACTAGTTGTCTAAATTCCATCGCCCAAAAGCATAAGAAGCAGTAGTGGGTACAACATGTCGCGGCTTTCTTTCTCTTTGATGATTATTGGAGGTGGTTGCGAGTATGGGCAAGATGGAGCCGGGCCGCAGCACGTGTATTGACATGATACTGTATAAATCTAAAAGAAAAATAACATTATAAAACTTGTCTTAGGCTAATATATGTTAAACCAAGTTACTGTTACCGCACTCACGTTTAAAACGAAGACAAAAGCAAAACAAATTAATAAAAATCTTGGCCCCATTTTTCGTAGCGTGTGGCAGACATTACCGATTTTTTCAAGTTATATACGTATATGTCTGTGCGATTTTCATCACAATATTGAGTAATTTACTTTATTGAAATATTTTTATTTGTAAGGAGAACATATTATATGACATCTAGGCACGTAGGAATTGCTAACTATTACGAAAACTTTGCTACGCTTATAATATTTTTTACAATTTTATATTAAGTTTGCAGGATTTATAAGAATTGGTAAATTAATTAAGGGTAATCATTGTGATGCAACAGGAATAGAGACACGATGAATCCATGTTTTATGCTCCTATCGTATAATAAATACAGTAGAATTAAGTTTTTTAAAGAAAATATTTAAATTTTGAAGTACTATCGGACTTTAAACTACACATACGTAATGTAGGAATCTAAGGATCTTTATATATATTTAAAGAAGATATGAGTTGACAGCAGAATCTCGTCTCTGCATATGGTTGCTGAGAAAATAAACGTTCAAGAATATACTGCGGCTGTAAAAATAAAAAGAGGCGATCTGTGGTCCCTGGGTGGAAATATTTCATACAGAATCTACACTAAGGGTATCTTTAGTAACCTTTAAACGAATGTGAGGAATCCGCGTGTGTTTGAATGAGACAGCTACTCGTTGGCTACTGTATCATTGGTGGTATCGAACTTATTCTATATTTTTCCAATTATCTAATTCCTTTATAAGATATTATAATAGTTAGATAATACATTTTTAATTTTATTTAAAGCGTACAAACCTTCAGCTCAGACGTTTTTAAACTCGTTTCTAAACGTATACTTCAACATATTTCTGTTGTTGTGGCTAGATGTCGTTGATGTAGTTGTTTTGAAGCGGTGTGTAAAATTGACAGATGCGCAAAGTGTGATATTCAAGATTATTGTTACATTTTCTTTGAACTTTGAGAAAAATAACATTTTTAGATGCTTTAAAATTATTTAAAACGTTTCGCATTAAACCACTGAGATGGTTTTCAGTCCGTTGTTGTGATGGATTTTCTTGTTTGAAGCTATATTAAAAACATTGTTTTGCTTCATTGAATCGTAATTTATATTGATTGTGCATAAATTGTGAATTTGTTCTTAACTCATGTATTTCTTATACTACAAAAGACGTATCCTATAGTTGCATTTATTATGTGTTTGGTAATAACAAACTTTTCCTGTAGTTTAAATAATATTTATTAAGTGGGTAATCCGGCTTTACTAACATTGAACAGTGCAACTCGTGTGTTGAAGATCACTGCAATAAAGGCTTATCACAATGTAAGTTTTTTTAAATTTATCAATTTTACAGGTATGTGGAGCATGAAATACTATACTACTAATAATGGTTTGCATTTTTAACATCTTAAATTTTTACCTATCTAACAATACCTTTATTCTAATTGATTTCACAATTTATGATTGTAATAGAGTATAACATTATCCCTGATATTGTTTCACTGTGCTGACCTTTTACTGACAATGTATAATTAAAAGGAAACATATTGTAAAATGTGATTGAAATTATTGTTTTAAAAGCTTTTTACTACTCAAATCATATTATAAAAAGTGTTTAACATGGACACATTTTAACTTTTAGTTTAGATATTTTAAACAAGAAATTATCTATAGTACATATGTGATTGTTATAAGTAAATAACATTGCCTGTGGCTATTAAAAGCAATGTATAGTTTTTGATTATATTTACATACAGTTTTTATTGTGTATGTTAAAATGTTTGTTGGTAAAATAATTGTGTTTACATTTACAAGTTGGTTCATAGTGTTATCTCTGTAAGGTTATCACTCAAGCCGGCTGTCATGTCAAGATGTTTTCCTTCTCTTAAGACGGAATTACTTCATTTCTTTGTTATTTATGTACCTTTCACTTTAAAGATTTGTCATATAATTTTTTTTTAGTTCAAAGTGATAGAGGTAGGCCTAGGTAGAGACAGATGGAGTGAAGGGACTTAGGACTGAGATGACAGAGGGTAGATTAATATAAGGGACATAAACTTGGTATGCCGACATAACAGCAGTAGGATATGGATGAGGAGATGACGTAGTTTGACTTTGGGTTGGTTGAAATGTAAACATATTGAGATGCTCATTTTTTTTTATGTTAGAAAGTAGCAAACGAGCAAGCAGCCACTCGCTGAAATAGCGAAGCGACCGCTGCCCATAGACATGCAATTGCAGATGCGTTGCTCACCCTCAATCCTCGGAGGAGGAGACGCACAGCAAGAGGATAATTCCTCTATGTGTCCCCTCCCCCGGAAAATCCACTTCCTCTTCCCATAATTTCCTTATAGGAAAAGGATAGGAAGGGAAAGTGGATTAAATTCAGGCCTCTGGCGCCACACTCATAAGACGAAACATGGAATTGCTTCCATTTCACGCCTGTCTTCTGTGTGGTTGTGGTATTTCACCGGACGAGCCGGCCAATTCGTGCAAAGATCTTGAAGCGGGCTCTACCACTGTTAAATCTCTC
This sequence comes from Papilio dardanus tibullus, assembly GCA_013186455.1. Lineage (NCBI taxonomy): Eukaryota > Metazoa > Arthropoda > Insecta > Lepidoptera > Papilionidae > Papilio > Papilio dardanus. Next base: position 1,226,409 of record QDHC01003372.1, on the reverse strand, counting down.
TCTAGGACATATAAGACTCAAGAGTAGTTATAATTTTTTCCTTATAGGAACAAAAATATGTTTGCTAATAAGGTTCCAATAAGACTGGTATTTGCATTAAATTTATATAATCTGTCTTTTTCCTGTTTTAACATATTTAATCCATTGAGTTGTCTCGTATGTTTACTTTGATACGTAAAATCATATTAATCTACAATTATGAGATAAATCCCTATAATATTATCACATCTCTGTAGACGAAATTGTTTTTATCAATGTCTGTGTTACATTCAAGGTCACTTTATAAAGCAAATGTCAAGGTTATAAATGGATTTGTCTGTTATTAATAAATCAGAACATAATCAAATTTTTTTTACATATTGTTATAAATTGATACTATTTACAGTGTATTTTTCTAATCAAGTAAATACATTATTTCAAATGTGGATGGTATTTGATGTTAGCTGAAAAACAACAAAAAGAAACAAAAATAAAAAAATATCTTTAATTTTTATGAGAAACGGCCTTAAAAGTACTTGTATAATGATGTTGGAGTTTGGTGTGATTGACTTTGTCATATTATCGGCAACGGTAAAATGTCCAAGCAGGTAGGAAGATAGACCAGTGGGCTTACCCAACATACTTTTCGATCGGCGATTTCGCTGATGGAATCGACAAATTTGTATGAAACTGATATTGACGTTCGATATCTCACAAGTGACAATCACATCATTTTATCGAATGTCAATGTCAGTTTCATACATTTTTGTCAATTCCATCAGCGACATTGCCGATCGAAAAGCATGTTGGGCAAGGCCACAGGGAAGCTACCCAAAGTACATGCGCCAGAAAGCAAGAAAAAAATTGATGGCAAACATCAAAAATGTATGGAACTGACAATGACGTTCGATATCTTAAACGTGACTAGCACATGACTTATCGAATGTCAGTGTTAGTTTCATACATTTTTGTGGAATCCATCAGCGATATCGCCAGTCGAAAGATACTTTGGGTAACCCTCTAGGATAGCGATCGATATATTTGGTAAAGTGGCGTTTACGTGTTCGTACTTCCTTTATTACACCTGTACATAGATTGCCAATAATAGGGACAAACGCGGCTTCCGACAACCCTTAACTCAATTTCGATTTACCTACGTTCTTGTTTCGAGCTCATTCTAGCCAACCGTGGTTTTATTTATCCAATTCTATGCATATTTGATACAAATTGAAAGAAATAAACTATTATTTGTAATAAGGGTTCAGTTTTGTATTCCTTAATACTACAGTCAAACCTGGATAAGGAAGACACCTCTATAAGCGAGAGTCACTCTCTGGTCCCGACGAGCTGCCTCCATAAGCGAGAAACTCAGACAGAGACGTCTATAAGCGAGACATATATCAACTGTGTTAGCAGAGGCCTTTATAACCTTGTCTGGAATACTGTGAATTATTTAAATTACTGTAGTTATTTGAGTTCTTATGGAATTAATACAATAAGAACAATGTGATCATTTATGACGATTAAACTGTATAACAATTGTAGTATACAGTAACGTAAGCATTTGTGATTATAATTCCCACAGCACAAAGGAGGTCCATATTTAAGCAGTGACGTTAAAACTTGACGTCGGTAAGTGCGCACATGCATTACTCGTGTTGCGATTCTTGAAAAGGCCAAAGCAAAGCTGGATATCGCCTTAGCTTCTCAGTACAATTAAGAAATTACTTCGTATGGAAGGTATAGTAAAGGTTTGTAAGGGATTTATTCATCTGTTTATTATCAGGGAATTGTGAAGATACATTGTGGTTTGGTGTAGACTCGCGTCTGCACCCTACAACTACATTATTTAGAGTCGAAGTATTTGGAATTATTTTGTAGTCGGCCAGAGTCGTTAGTGCACTCAACATCGACATTCTAAGCTCTATACACGTTAATTTGATACATTCTATAAATCACTACTACAATCGTCCTGGTCCTCGTCACGTCCGTATCTAATTGGATGTCACCCAAAATTGCATACACCATATATCGAAATTGTCTTTAATAGTATTTGCAAACAGAAAATATTTCAATAAACCATCAAATTTCTTTTTTATCTTCTAATGCTATTCAAAGTACTGTCTGGTAACTGGTGTTATAACGAGTATTATCATTACACACTCTTCGATACAACGTCTTAACCATTAGTGAGTACGTTGTGTACCATTATATTTCTCAGTCTACCGTCACGGATATATCGTTGCCGGCAATCGTATTGATAGCCGGTGGCGCATCACTACGACGTTCTCATTCACAGTCATGTTATTTTACGCTCAGTTTGTTATGTTCCCGTGTATACTTTGATGGCATAGGTGTCGATAAACCGTTCTGTGATTACGAGGCGGGGTGGTAGAATGAGGCAAGGTGGTAGCGAGGCGGGCGCGGGGAGCGGGGAACGTGGAGCGCCGCCCATGCGCCCCGCTCCACGCTCCCCGCCCCCGCGCCTTACCCTTCGGTCAGAACAGTTGCACGCTTCCAGCCATCGAAGTAGTGCGCGTTATGCCGTTTTACCTCCGCCAGCGCTCCTCCATGCGAATTCCCTACAACTTCGGTTCGTTGCATCGATGCATGAACCACTTAGATGCTTCTCTGCACATCATCTATCATTGTCACGACAATTTAGCAATCTCCATGAATACATTTTTCATAGAAGTCTCAGCTTCATCCATCGGTAGAATCATTAGGACATTTTGTCTCGCTCGATTCACTTAAATTATGTTTCAATCATTCGACCGCATCATGTTTATAGCCATATCCAGGAGTTTATTTTTTTTATCGAAAAGTAGCATTTCAAAAATACATTATCTCATTAGTTCTGATTGCCTAATTAATCGTCTTCTCATAATTTTGTTACGTTTGCCAGTGTGAATAATGTACAGAGGAGATAGATATGTGCGCATGTTTAATTTGTGATACCATTTTGACCTAAATAACGTTGAATGTGGTCCGGCAAATATAACAAACGGTACGGTACGGTTTTACTAGTTACAGCATATTTGAAACAGCTGATTTACGTTGGGCGGTGAATTAACCTGTAAATGCCTAGAATATTCTCTACGGTTACATTTTTTACACGATCTATCGATTTTGCACGTTTTGCGAATTAGTTATGCTGTAAACGAATAGCAATATGTGGTGTGACTAAAGATTTTTTATTTGATGATTTCGCTATGTGTGTTTTCCTAATTTATTCTCTGAAAGTTATAAAAGAATTGACATATTCTCTCTCGTGTCTCGTATCAATTGTGGGGTCAACGGTAAAAATGTCTTTGACCAATTTACATGTCCTGATTGTTTTGTTTTTCTTTTCGCTCCTACGACTTTTTTTCAGATATCAATTACAATATTAGCTTAGACTCTGTGTTTCCATATCACACAGCTTTTGTGTATATTTTCTTAATCTAAATGTGATTAAATATGTTCTGAAGAAGTGTTGTTTGAGACGGTCGCAAAGTGATATACGAATATACAATGTGTATGGCCGTGACCCGCTCTTGTCGAGAGGGTTGTTATTGTGGACTTATACGGGATTATGTTGTCAGGGAATTTCGTGAGGGGGATTATTGCTCTCCATTCTCTAATGCTGGGATCACCAAACTATTTTGGACAAGTGACCCCTTTTCCGAAATGAATTGTTACCTCAGACCCCCATGGCCAAATTACCTACTTTTAAGATCGACCTCCTTATTCATAATTGCCTGCTAACTTAAAGCAGCTGCTACGGAGTGGTATTTTTCATCCTGACTTAGGTCAATTGAAGAAGACTGAGTGAGAATGAACAATGGTTTAAATTAGCAGACTAATTATAAATAAGGGGACCTATCCTTTGCTTGTTCCTATTGGTACAAAATAACTAGGTACTGAGGTCGATTTTTAGACCTCGTCGATCCCCAAAATCAGTTTTCGATTATGTCTACCCCTAGGTAACTGATATCGACCCCAAGGGGTCTTTGGGAATGTATCGCTGAATTGTATTCTGCTTTGATGTTCGATATTTTAGCTGTTACGAATACTTTGTCACTTTTTTAAGGACGATTTTTTTATGATTGTTCTTCATTTGTTCTCTGGAACAGATCAAATAATAAATAAACAAGTGTTTTAATCGAATTGATGGACAGGGATTATCTATTGTTATCTTCGTTTGTCCGACATCATTTTGCTTTTATCATACGTGATAACTAGACAACCTGACGCGCTAAACTGTGCAAGATTGTAGTAGTAATTTACCGAAAAACACCAAATGTTGCACAAGAAACCAGAAAAAACATCCAGAGAATAGAATATCTATGAACAATTTCGACCCCAATTCTCGTTATAATGACGGCCAAATAACATTCTATTCCATCATTATCATTATCATGCAGTTCTTGTTTGCATATTTTCTTCTTCAGTATAATTGAAAATGAAGCAAAAGTATAATGTTAAAGGTAAATAGTATTTCTCTCGAATCTCTGTAGTTAGTACTACGGTTGTTCTGAACCGCATCGTGGACCTTTTGTTTGTATTTTCCCAAGCTCGCTCGGGCTTCCATTTCGCTTCATGCGCCTCCTACGCCCTCTACCAACGCGCACATCTATACGAAGCTGGGGAATTCACGTTTCTTTATTCAATATTACTATACAGGTTAGCATCATACCCGCTATGTGCTTTTGCATAAACTTGTTTATGCATTCCCCTACGGAGAGGTACGTGAGCGTAATTTATCCGAACATGCACGGATATGTTCGCTTTGAAGTTATTTTGTCATGGTTAGTTATGATAAGTACCTAAAGGAGTAATATTTAGGAGAAAAACGTTCATGTATTTTTTAATATTGTATTTCAGTTAGTACGAGTATTATACAAACAAAAGAACAAGAATTTAGGCATACGTTTAAACGTCGGTTTCCGTTGTTATGAGCGCCATACAAAAGATATTGCCATCCAGCTAACTTATTAAAAAAAAGATGGTATTTCGGCATTGAAAATTCACGGCAAGAATGTGCCCATCGATAGAATACATAGAGTGGCACACCTTCTGATTCGGTAACTTTAGCTAGACGATGTCAAACTAGGTCAAAAGACACTGTGTTGTTTCAAACGTATACCTTGATAGTTAAGTTGGGTCACCGTACGTTACAGCTCCGTCATACATTTATTTCAGGAAATTAACTGAGTGCAGGCCGGGATACACTGACGTAAGGTTGTGCTGGCCATTACATGGCATAAAATACATTTTGTTTTATAGTTGCTTTATACCAGGTGCAGATGTTAACCTATTTAGTTTAATAGCACATCTTTCTTTATTAAAAAAAATACTATTTATACTCGTAATATGAATTCCGTTTCATTAAAAGTGATGGAAAAGACTTAAATTATGATTTTTTATTTATTTTATCTATTGATGTCTGGAGGCAATATGCTTTAATTACTATTCGATGTTGAGCTTTATCACGACAGTTTGGCTTCCAAGTAATTTAATTAAAATTACGGAGAATAAATGAGGGTAGGGCAAAGCGGCCATCAGTTTGTAATATTTTAACTTAATGATGTCATTTTTTAGATTAACCGCCCTATGGCCTACTGATAAGATTTACTATGCTTGGGATGTTACTTTTCTTGCGTGACTGTGAGTGGATATGTAATTGTTTATTTTTTATTGCAAAGATATTAAACTGAGGAATCCGTTTTAAAATGTTTTAAAGGCGCATCGAGCTTGTCCTATCAGCTGAGAGACTATGCCTAATCCTGTGTGACTTGAGTCTTAATACATTTTGAATCCAAAACATTTTAGTTAGCTTGTTTAACTTCTTGTCTCAAGTTGTATCCTCCACTTTCAAAATACCAGCCTAGTAATGGATTTACTTTTATTCAAGATAATTATTCAGTAGAGCGTGTATCACAAGGAGACTAGTGGTGAGGTGTAGGGGGAGAGGAGGTGGTATTGCTTTGTTTATCCAATGTTTTTCGAAG